>JAJPUD010001975.1:168601-229317 GCA_023553655.1 Myrmecobius fasciatus
GAAAGAAAGGGAAAGGAAAAGGGAAGGGAAAGAAAAGCTTTTATTACAAATAAGAAAATGGAGGGGAGGTTAAGTGATTATTACAACAAGATTCTTATTACAAATAAGAAAACCCAGGGAGGTTAAGTGATTGGCTCAACAGATTAGCTCTAGACAGAACCTACTGTCTAGGGAGAATGAACTGAGCATGGAAGAATCATGAATATTAGTGGATAAAGTACAGAATATGGGAAGAAAAAAGTTCAATAGGAGCCAAGGAAGAAAAAGCTAAGTGGCCCTAAGCTAGTAGCTTACCCTCTATGTGACTCACACCACTTACAGGACTTATTTCTAAATCAATGTTTACTAAAGTTAAAGCAACAATTAAAGAACATAGATCATGTAATTTCAAAGTTGACAAAGACATTCATTTTGACTTTGTGATTTTGGAGACTGAAAACTAAAATACAAAGAGAAAGAAGTCAAACATGTAATTGCTAGCAGAGATTTTATATTGGCAACTGTATGCAAACAATAAAAAATATGACTCCTTTAGTTGGATTTATAGGAACCTAAGAGTTCATTTTCTGTGAATAGCAGCTGAAGAAAATTTAGTACCCAGGATGGTTGGAATTCATGTCATCTGCATACTGTCTTATAGCTCTGTTTCAGCATGAGCTTTGGACAGCTATTATAACAATGGGCCAGAACTTAACTATTATGCACCAAAATAAATAAACAATTAAACCAAATGAGAAATACGGCACAAGCAAGAAAGACTTCCCCCACAATATTATAGACTACTATGATCCAAAAAACTTGAAAGACAAAGAACTTAAATTCAATTCAATATTGGCATTTAATGTCAAATATTACTTTGGCCAAGACTCAGGCCAAATTTTAGGATCTCACTTTCCTTATTTCTAAAATTAGGAGACTAAACTAAACAACTAAGACCTTCTTCCATCTCTAGATCTATGATCCTAAAATCCTATACTCACCTTTGACGGGAGAATGCATCCAATACAAGTTGTATCTTCTTCCTCCAATACCCTCCCCGCCCCACTTCGCCAAGGGAAATGATGTGGGGGTTAAGTGAGAGATAACAAGACAGACAAAATACCACACTAACTTTTCATTAGGAAAAAGTTCCTAAAAGAGGTTCTAGAAAATGTTTTTAAGAAAACTCGGTAACAAAGGCAAACGTGGAAATGATAATGTCATCTGAGCCCATAACTCCAAAAAAAATTGGGAACTTTCTAGTTCTTAGGTAATAAATATTCATAAATAATACAAATGTTAAATTAAGCCTATATTTTGTTAAGAAAAAAAACTTACCTGATAACATAGGTCCTAAATGGAATAATATGCTGCATGACAGCAGGTATATGCAGCCATATTCTAATCTATAAGAAAAAAAAGGGTATTACTTTATACAGAAACACATAAGTGATTACCAATAAATAATCATATAAAACATAAAAAAGTGGTCTGACACTCCTACAAAAAAAATATATTTAAATTGTATATTCTTCAGGATATGAGAAACAACATGGCACAATAGAGAGCTAGCCTTAAAATTTGAAGATCTAAGTTCAAGTCTCAACCCTGGAAAACACAAAGAAACTGTACAGATAAGAACAAATCATTTAATCTCTCAGCCATGTTCTAAGCCAAAGCTTCTTAATCTTTTAAGTCACGACCCCATGAAGGGTTGAAAAAGTGAATGTGAGAGTAGTAAAAAATTTAGCAAAAGTAAAAGGCAGCAAATATTCTGCCAAGATTTTATTCTTATGTAAAAATAAACAAGCACATCCATGTCATTACTATGCAAATTTGCTTTCATCTTTAATAAATGGTAAATTTTTATATATACCAATGAATTGTTTTAAAATAAATTTCTTTGTAATTTGCCACCAGTAAATGTTTGTTTTATATACCTACATCCCCAGGGTCACATAAAAATTTCTTAGGTGAAAAGTAGTTGCAAATGGAAAAAGCCCTGTTCTAGGCAACACAGTAAGACAATATATAGAAAAGAGAGTGATGTGCCTCACTGAAAATGGGAGTTTCTTCATCCTAGAACTCCTTATAACAATGAAATCAAAGGTCCCATTCCTATTCCTCATTACAAAAAGATAAATGATAATATTATTATATGGAATTTTTTTTTTTTTTTTGCTTTTTGCTGAGGCAATTGGGGTTAAGTGACTTGCCCAGGGTCACACAGCTAGGGAATGTTAAGTGTCTGAGACCACATTTGAACTCAGGTTCTCCTGACTTCAGGGCTAGTGCTCTATCCACTGCGCCACCTAGCTGCCCCATTATATGCAATTTTTTATGTTTGAAAAAAATCCCACTATTTTACAACTAGTTGTGGGGGGTGGGGTAGGGTGGGGTGCAATCAATGCATTGAGATATTACATATGTAAAGAAAGTCTGTCCAAATACAAACTCCTCTGGCTCATAATCCTGGTTACAATCTACCTTTCTAGACTTACCAAACATTACTTACTTTCTTTCCTTTTACAAATGTTTCATCAAAACGACTTTTCTAGCTTGTTTTTTTCCTACATGGCAATCCACAGCCTGTTTATGTACATATGCACAGCCTGACCCCATGTTCGGAAAGAATTCACCTCTCATCATCATGTAATATATTCCCTGGCTTCTTTCAAGGCTCAGTTTAAGTATCTACCACCTCCTACAAGGGATCAAAATCCCAGCTTGAAAATTTGTAATCTCTTCTCTTTCTCCCACAAAACTGCATTGGTTGAGTTAGCATTTATAAAAGGATATACTAAGTACCAATGATTAGATCATACATATTGCTAAGTGCTACTGATTCAAAGAAAAACAAAATCAAGTCCCTACTATTAAATTTTAAGAACAGGAGGGGGAAGAAAATTGAAAATGTGTATATTGTGTATATGTAATGCAACAAGAAAAAAAAATTGAATCCGAAAATCTTAAAGAAAAACATTGGTTAGCAACTAGGGACAAGGGCCACATACAAGAGATGGTGATTTACCTAAATCTTAAAGGAAGACAGGAATTCTAAAAAGGTATAGGTTAGGAAGAAAACATTTCAGGCTTGAAGGAAAGCCAAGGCATAGGCATGAAGATGAGAAATGAAGTACTGTCTGTGAGGATCAAAAAGTAGGCTATTATTGCTAAACCAGAAAGGGAGACTTTAATAAATTAATGAAAAGATAGGAAGGAACCTAGTTGTAAAGAGTTTGTCAAAGAAAGGAGTTTACAATTTCTCCTGGAAAATGGGGAGCTACTGGAGTTTAAGTATTACATTCTCTCATTCCCCCAGGCTCACATCTTTGACTTCATTATTGCTTATTCCAATAGCCAATCTGTTGCCAAGGTATGTCAATTTCACATTCACAACATCTCTAAAATATACCCCTTCTCTCCAATGATACTAGAACAATTCCAGTATACAGGCTCTCAACATCTCATGTTTGAACTACTTCAAAAAAAAGTTTAGTCTATCTGCCAGAAGTCTCTCTCCATCCCAATCTATCCTCCATTGACTCTCCAAAGTGATTTTCCTAAAGCAATAGTCTAATAATGTCAGCCCTTCTAATTAATAAACTCCAATAATTCCCTATCAACTCTAGGATCAAATACAAAATTATCTCTTTGGAATTCAAAGCTTTTCACAACTTCTTATCAAAGCCCTCTTCTACCTTTCCAATTTTCTTACACCATATATTCTTTCATTCATTGACAGCAAATGACATTCTGGTATCCTCTCTAAATATCCTTGTTTGATGTTTTTCTTCCATACTATAGCTAAATAAAAAAATGTTTTCAACTGTTAAATGATATAGTGGGAAGAGGGGGGAAGGAGAAAGAAAAGGTGTGTGTGTGTAATGTATGTAGTACATATAATATATAGTAGATATAGTAACAAAAGTTCCAATATGAGAACTAAAATACCAAAAGACTTACCTAAGTCAGGCATAGCTCACAAAACATGGTCAAATCCACACTTTGGGAAAATTACTTTGGTAATTGTGTCAACTAAAACGTTTTTGATTTTTTGAGTTCTGACTACTAGGTGCCAGGCTCAACTCTGACGTGCAAAGAAAGATAAAAATGGTTGCTGCCTTCAAACAGCATACATTTTAATGGGAAACAAATACATAAATAACTAGATATAAATAAATGTGGAAGAAGACAGGTCATTTTAGAAACATATCATGTGCTGAAAACAGTAACCTTGGTCTTCTTTGAGGGGGACTTTCCTGCCTATCTTCTTCAAGAATCACAAACCAGAAAGAACTTAATAACCTAGTTAAGCTAGTATGACCTATCAAAATTTTAAGTCTCTCATTATGAAACCAAACGCAGACCTAATAATCAACTTTCTTTATATGACAAAATAATATCACATTGGTCTAACTAATTGCTGCAGAATTCTTTACTGGCAAGATAACAAACTGAGCATTGATATACAGCTACATTTCAATCAGAAAACTGAAGCCTTACCAAAAAAAAAAAAAATTATGCCCTTTGGAGCAAACACCCTTTTCTTTCCTGTTCTTTCCTTCAAATTATTTAGATGTTTTTTTCTTCATCTCTTTCACACAATAAGAGGTAGACTGTCTCCTTGACAAGGCTAATTCTTGTAACAAGCACAAGTAACCCATTTCATTGCATCTTTTCCAAAAGATTGAGAAAGATTTTACACAACTCTTATCAAAGGGATAAATTATGTTATTTCAGGGGAATAACAATAAAATAAACATGTCACCTGCTTCTCAATTGAAACATGGTAAATTAAAAGTATGTCCTATACTCACTCCTTAAATAGAAGATCTAGGAAGAGTTCTAACGTAAATAGAAGCTGCAGAAGCCCGAGGTTCTAAAGAGTTGAATGTCAAAGTTGATGTAATCTTGCTGAAAGATGAGTTTTTAGAGACAATGAATCAAATCCAGAAGACAAATCAGGTAGGAAATAATCATTTCTTTGCTTTTGGAATCTAATGCTTGTCACATCCAATACCTACTAAGTTTGTCTCAGAGAAAGCATTCATGACAAAAAAGTTGGAGGTACTATATATACTCTCTGAAAATGTTTATTTCATTCCTTAATCCTGAAGGTTTTCCCAATGTTTCTCACCATCCTCATCTCTTCCCACTTTTGCCTGGAATACACCAAATATCAAAGCATTATGCTGACAATGTGAAGATTATTAATGAGATCTTAGAATTTCTCTATCTTTTTACCATCTGCAACTAATATTGATGCATACATTGTAATGATCGTCTGTTGACAATTCTTTAGCATGAATACTACAAAATGAGATGACTAAAGATCCTTTTAAATGTGTATCACTCTTGTCAGACATGGGGTAAAGCAAATTCCACCAGGTATGTGTCCTCTCTAAGCAGTATATGTCCTTCATTTTAAATTTATTTTAAAAAAAAATTTTTTATTAAACTGTTACTATATGCTCTATACTCAGAACAAAAATATAAGCAAGTCAATTCCTGCCTTCAAAGTGTTTACATTTTAAGAGGCCAAAATATAGTTTTTAAGGGTAAGGAGGGAAATGAGCTCACAAGCATAATAGCATGTATACAGAGTACACCAGGAGGTGGTATAAAAGCCTGGGACATACAAAGCAAGATAAGGAAAAACCTCACTATCAGATCCAACAGACTCATGGATAGAATCTAAGGTTGAGAGAGAAAAAAAGCTAGCATGACTGCCAAAGTGTAGGCAGCATATTGAAGAGACTGTCAGAAATTTTGCTGCCACTTCCTTCTAATTGTAATTACTAATACAAAGTCAACACTAATAGGAATCTACTCCTCAGCAGTATGTTTCCCTTAGTGACTACACAGAAATCTCATGCAGAAAGTACCAACAGCTAATTATATAATTATTAGCTAACTTTTTCCTTTTCTATCACAGTCCCACTGTGACCATATAAGCTGAAAAGAAAAAAAGAAAAAAGAAAAAAAAAAAAAACAATTCATTACTTTTGTCACTAAGGTCATAAAGCAATATGGACAAAGACAGTTGAAGTAGCCAAAAGGAAGATTTCTGAAGGGTACTAACTGAATTTTCAACTTCTAGGTCAATATCATAAAACATATAATCTTTTATACAACAACTACCTGAGAAACATTTATCTATAAAATAATATTGGCCATTTCATTAATATGAAAGATAAAAATCCTAATGAACACAAAATAGAAAATGAATCATTATGTTGTTTGTGGCAATCTCCTATGTTTGGCAGAAAAACAATTAAACAGATTTATATATTCACAAATTTAAAATTCTTTTCATATATATTCTTTCCTTTGATCCTCATAATAAACCTGTGTCAAGTGGTTTATTATTATCCCTCTTTTTATTAATGAAGACACTGATTTCAAGTCACCCCAAAAGGAAGGATAAGAAAACTTCCAAGTATAAAATTTATGAACAAAAGAGCCCAGATTTTAATTTAGGTCTTTTGACTCCAGGATTAATACACCATCAATCAATAAAAATGTATTTAAAGAACCTATAATGTACCAGACACTGTGCTAGGTGCTGCGAATAAAAACAACAAGAAAATCAAATAACTCCTATTCACCATACTCTAATAAGGGAGACAAGAAACAACTATAGAATATGTATAGCATAAATACAAAATGAATGAAAACAAATATACGCTCACAGTTAACACAAGATAGTTTGGGACGGAGGACATTAGTAGATGAAGGTATTAGAAAAAGTCTTTATATAAAATATGATGCTTGATCTATTTCTTAAAGAAGAGAAGGATTGGTTGTGGTGGACATAAGATGTGTATGAGAAACAGTGAGAGGACAGTTTGGCTAGACAATAGAGAATGGAAAGGGAATTAATACATAATGAAGTTAAAAAGCCAAGTTTCATCCAAGTGATGCAGTGCTTTAAAGGCTGAACAAAATATGAGTTAATACTTATCCAGTGCAAAGGATGAACAAACAGGAGACTAGTTTGAATGTATTACAAAACAGGGGAGGGAGTTTTAATTATCCTATAAGGCTGGAAAGAGAGCTCAGGTTGAGAATGGACTTAAAAGCTACATAAAGAAGTTTCTATTTCATCCTAAAGAAATTAAGAAGACAGGATCTAATCCATGCATAAGGAAAGTCACTTTGGCAGTGATGTGCAGGATGGACTAGGATGATAAAAACTTGGAATTGAGGGATCCAGGAGACTACTGCAAAAATCTAGCAAAAGGTGATGAGCCCTAAACTAAAGTGGTAGTATTATGAGTATGGAGAAAGATTTGGGAGACATTATTTCCTATTGTTCAGACTTTTAAAAATCTATAGCTAAAAAAACCATAGGTAAGTTTATGAAAGAACCATTTCACAAATAATTTATGAATAAAGTTGCTAATTTTCTACAGAAAGATTTTGCAAAGCATAAAAATCAAGTGGTTTCATTAATGAAACTCTTTGCTTTGTTTAAGAATAAAAACATACTGAATCAACAAAGCATAATACAGAGGAGACATGGGGAGAAAATAGTTAATAATATTTTGAAATATATACCAGTTACATATGAATTCTTAATAAATTCTAACTTCTTTAAATTGCAAAGGTCAATGACATTTTGTGGTTTTATTTTTGCTTTCTTTTTTTTTGAGGCTAAGGGTAGAGGGAGAGTATGGGGAGTGATTCCTGGCTATTATGCCTTGTATGCTGGTCATGATGGAATTATTGGCTCCAGATTCAGTCGTGATTAACAGCCTCCAATTAGTTATAGGCAAAAAACAGGTCCCTATTTTCTTAGGAGTATCAGTTTATAGTGATAAAGTGGATAGATTTAACAATAAAATTATGTACATACACCTTACAAAAATTTGTTTATAATAAATTTATCCAAGAAAACTTGGAAAGTTTTCTTTTTCTTCCTTTTGGGGTGACTTGAAATCAGTGTCTTCATTAATAAATTTGTTTATAAAGTATAAGAAAATCAAAGGATACTGACTGAAAAAAAGTCAATCAATATTTTTTTTTTTTGCTAAGCCAATTAGGTTTAAGTGACTTGCCTAGGGTCACACAACTAGGAAGTGTTAAGTGAGGCCAGATTTGAACTCAGATCCTCCTGACTTCAGGGCTGGTATTCTATCTACTGCAACACCTAGCTGCCCCCCAACAAATATTCTTTAAGTACCATACTATGTGCCAAGATTTTGAGCTGGATTCTAGAAAGAATGAAACAAGCCTACTTTCCAGAAACTTTAATGGAAAGTCATATGGAAGAAAGACGACATTTATTATATACAGAATAAATAAAAAATAGTTTTATAGGTACACATTATGTGTATATATAGATATCAATGTAAAGAGACATAAATGTGACTTTTAGAGAAGGAGAACACTAATAATCTGGAAGGATGGTGGTAGAGAAGCTTTATGTAGAACTTGAGATATGAGATGCATCTTTAAAGAAGAGAGAGATGCTATGAGACAAAGATGAGAAAGAAAACAGTTCAAGAATGGAGGATGAACAATAATAAATAAATGCCTGAACTAAGGTAGTAGCTGACCTGAATAGAAAGAAATGTTAAATGTTAAGAAATGTTACACAAGGAAAAACAGTACGATTTGCCAAAGTGGACTCATTATAAATGTAGGCTGCAGGAAAGTGAAGAAACAAGGTTAAAACTAAGATTACAAACTTGCAAGTCTAGAAGAATGGTGTCTTCAATGGAAATAAAGAAATCTAGAAGAGGGGTGGCTTTGGGAGTAAAGATAAATGCAATGTGGTTTAGATAAAAAATTTGAGATATTCCAGGGCCTCAAATTTTATATTCCCAAGGATTAGTTACTTATCTGTAAGTATAAATGAGAAGATGGACTGGGATAGGGTATACAGATTTCTGTACACATCGTATACTCTCACAGGTGTGAATCTCAAAAACTTCAGATAGAAATTGCTTTTGAAAGGCACATCATAGTTGATTAATGATCAAAGGGCATGAACACACAGAAACAATTAGTTGGTGCAGCGGATAAGAGAACTAAAACTAGAATTAGGAAACTAAAATTAGACATCCTGTCTCAGACACTCATTAGCTGTATTTTCTCATCTGGAAAATGAAAACAACATCTAATCCCTAAATTTGAAGTGGGGAACAAAATAGTATTTGTAAAGTGCTTCACAAATATTTATGTGCTACATGTTATTTATTATTATTACTATTAAATATTTTTAGAGGAAAAAAATCAAGATATCAATCAATGATCATGTGGTTCTACTTGCTACAATTTTTTTTTTAAAGGATCAATTCTAAACTTGCTTCTTTGTAGGTCTACCCATTGCTCCTCATTTTGTTCTCTTGGCCCAAAGAGAACAATTCTAATCACTTATTTACATGATATCCCTACAAATCTTTCTGAGTCTCATCTTCTCCAGGACAAGTATCCATAGTTCTTTTAACAGATTCTCATATGACAGATACATGATAATTTTCACCATCCTTATTGCCCTTTCTAGCTTACTCATGTCCTCAAAATTTTTCTGCTTTCCTTCCTTCCCAAAGACAGCAAGTTATCCTGATACACATTAAACATGTGCAATTCTTCTAAATACATTTCCACATTCATCATGCTGTACAAGAAAAATCAAATCAAAAGGGGAAAAAAAAAAACAAGCAAACAACAAAAATGTGAAAATACTGTGCTTTGATCCACATTACTCTCCATAGGTCTCTCTCTCTCTCTCTCAGGATGCAGATGGCACTTTCTATCACAAGTTTATTGGAATTGGAAGGCATTTCATCTTTGCATCATAATACTCAAAATAAGCTTTCTTTTGCAAGAGAACTTCAGATAACAATTTTTTACTTTCCTGAAAGATCTATTTTCACAGACTCACCCAATCTCTTGAACATTTGGAGTATTTCTATTCTGCTCTGCTTTCATAACTATAAACATAAGAGTACATCCTAGAGAAATCCTCCATTTTGCTTTAGGAATATAGAATTTACTTGTTGCTTTGATAATCTAGGTTTCACATGCTATTATTAAAAAAAAAAAAAACCCAAATCCTTACTTTACAAAACTGAAATGAAGGAAGACTATATACATTCTGAATAATGCCTGGAGAGATATGGATGTTTAAAGGTATTTTTGAAAACTGCTCTTAAAAAAACCCATTTTGCCATCATTAAACTTCAAAATATAGCTTAAGAAAGCAAGCCAACAGGTTTCAAAGTTGAAGAAATTTCAATGTTTGATATTCAACTGCTCAGAACTGAGAATACACCTCAAAAATTACAAAACATTCAAGGAATATAATCTTAAGCCTGACAACTGTAAAGATTAATCCAGGAGAAAGTTTAAATTTTTTAACATTTCATCTCAACTCTAACAACTCAGAAAAATTAAACCTCATGGTAAATTCTATCAATACTAGAGCAATTTAAAAAGATAATACTATCTTCATCAACTTTCTTTTAAATTATATAAAAAGAATTAAAAAAAACCTTTGCATGCACATGTGTGCGTGTATAAAAACAGACATACAGGGAAATTGGTTAAAATAATTCATTCCTTCTGAAATATATTTTGATGTTTGAATGATTGAAATAGGTTCATATGATACTCACATTAGATACAACTGTAATAAATGCATGTGCTATGAGAAACGGCAAAGTTTCAGGAGTTCCATATTCAAAGCAATCCTTCATGAGGGAAAGGCCATTTTTTCCACAAAACAAACAAACATAACGAAGCAAGTGCAATGGTACTTCTACATCCTGTGAAGATAGAAGGACATACATAATCATTTGAAAGTCATGAAATTAAATTCTTGCAGCCAACACTTCTAAACACATCCTGTCTTAATATAAAAAATTCAAATACATATCTAACAAAGGACTTAAATGTCAAAAATTTTTTTAATAAAAAATGCACACTACTTACATTCATATCACAGAACGCCCCTAATATATTGCTTTCTTGAGCTGAAATATCCTGATAAAAAAGAAATATAATTAGCTCACATATACTAATAGGCAGGAGGAGGAGTTAAGACAAGTTAGAAGATACAATATACAATTTTAAAAACACTAACATCAGCAGTTTTAAAAATAAATTATCTACCATGTTATACTCTCTTCTATTTCTGTAATTGTATGAATACATAGTCAAAATACATATTTATGAATGGTATAAATGAAAGATTCTTACCTATATCCCTTTAAAAAAAAAAAAACCCAAAACTGTCTCATTTTTATTAACCACACATGAAAACCTGCCTAAAAAATTAAATGAACATATTTAATTAATTCTTTTGTACTGACAGTATCTGAGCTATCATTTGACTATCAATTATTATCCAATACTACCTCAACTACACAAAATTTATCTATGTAAAGATAGCAGAGATTTCAGGTTAATATAAAGGAAAAACTTCTAAATTACATTTGCAAATTGGAGCAGACTACTTTGCTTAAGCACTAAAGTTTGCTTTCAATTCAAATGTTCAAGCGGGCCTGATAATATGTTTAATTATTGCAGACAGGAATCCCATTCAAGTACCAACTAAACTAGATGATTTTAAGGTCCTCTCTAAATAAGATTCTATGATTTTATCTAAAAGCAACATAACCAAAAGCCAGGAATTAAAGAATTGTATTTCTGTAATGTGCAGGACCTACAGTTTAGGCATGCTACTCATAAGACAGGCTTTTAATCATCCAGAGTCTATTTGCTCCTCTCTATCTATTGTAATATGATAACAAGGAAGTAGCAGATAAGATAATTCAAGACTGAACAGAAAAGTTTTGGTCTGCTAGAGGCAGATTTAATGGCAGAATCCTACATGTGACACAAACAACATAAAGGGAACCCTCTATCCTCTTATATACAGAAATATCACACCAGTACATAAATAGAATCAACTAAATAAAAGCAGTTTAGCAATCTAGAACCACTTACTTTACAGTGAACAATAATCCCCCCAAAAGTCTTGATAGCATTACAGAACAGTTAAAAAAAATGGGGGGGGGAATGGGAAGTAGTGATCCTAATGATGACCTCCAAGTCTTCAAGAAAACAGTTTGGTACCCAATATGGGCAAGCACTAAGATGACTGAGATACAAAGTTTAAGTAAGTTCCCAGTGCCTTCACAGAAATAACAGTCTAACAGAGGGGCATGACACATCAAAAGTAACCATAATGCAAAATATAAGATAGATGTATAAACAAAAAGGAATTTCCATACTTAATTAGGAAAATATCTTGCCTTAGGGGAAAACAATGATTCAAAATGCCCCATTCCACAAAGATTCTAGTTAGCTAAGATTTTTATTGCACTATATGCTGTTATTCATTCATGCTGTCACCATTTTGTTCTGTGGAAGAAAAAATTGTTTCTACAATAAATTACTTTTCTATTATATTTTTAATATAATTTCTGTTCAACAAACATATATATTTATATTAAAACTTTTAACATTTGCATCTATGTCAGGTGATAAATTCCTTGCTACTGCCAGCA
Source organism: Myrmecobius fasciatus (assembly GCA_023553655.1). Lineage (NCBI taxonomy): Eukaryota > Metazoa > Chordata > Mammalia > Dasyuromorphia > Myrmecobiidae > Myrmecobius > Myrmecobius fasciatus. The sequence goes on from JAJPUD010001975.1 coordinate 181,105, forward strand.
TACCTATTTCTAGTAGGGCTGACCTCTTCTAAATCACTTTCCAAAATGCTGTTATCTGAGATATTAAACAGTATGTGTTAGTATATAGATGCTGTTACATCTACTATGGCTATTCATAAGATTTCTGTGCTTAATTAATGTTTCTAAAAACTATTACTGATAGCTGAGAGTACCTGATAAGAGATGTTATTAAATTATGTTATCAAATAACAGCATATTCAAAAAAAAAAAAGAAGAAAAAGCAAAATAAGAAAAAGTCTAGACTCTTAAGTGAAAGTCTCTCCTTGGAAACTCTTTCACCCCCCAACCTTTTGCTTTTACTCAAAAATTTCTTTAAGCCTGGATACCTTCAGATGATTTAAGAAATATGACCAGGCATTAAGAATAATATATAAAATTGTATTCCAAAACTTTGTTTTGTGTTCAGGCTTAAGCAAACTATTCAATTTGAAACTAAAATATAGGTCTTCTAAGATTTTTAATTCTAGATATTTTTTACAATTAAATACCTAAAAGCCCTAAAGGCCTAAAGATTTCTTTATCAAATATTACAAAATACTAATTTTTAGCAGTTGGGGAATTAGAAATATATGGTTATGCCCTGTAAAAACTAATAATTTCAACTTGTAGAACAACTGCAAATAAAGGTATTTTTTTTATTCAAGTGAAATATGCACTGAGTAAGATTATGAGTAACTGAATATGAAGCATAAAAATTCACAATAAGCCTATATTATATAAAAATGTATCAAAAACAAAATCATTCAAGTGGCATTTATATACTGTTTTAAAGTATACAAAGCACTTTATAATGTTACCTCATTTAACCCTCACAACAACCCTGTGAGGTAAGTGCTATTATTATACTCATTTTACAGATGAGGAAACTGAAGCTGAGAAAGGTTAAGTGACTCGTTCAGAGTCACACAGCTAAATGTCTGAAGCAGGAGTTTGAAGCTGTCTTCTGACTCCAAATACAGCACTATGTCATCTAGCTGCAACATGAAAGTTAGCATACCAAAAATTACGGGAGCAAGCATGAACAGCACTTTTTTACTCAACAAGAATCATGAAAACATCTGAGTAATTTTAAAATTCCAATTAGTAGTATTTACATTAACGTGCATTTAGAGACTTGTAATTAAAAAACAATAATACATACATTTTCAAATACTACAGTAATACAATAAAATATAAAAGCAATTAATATTAGGGACAAATGAAATTATAGCATGATAAATTAAAACCATCTATTTTATCCTTCGTCTTGCAGATAAGAAATGTGAGAAACCAAGAAGTTATTATTTGCTTGACTTTAAAGTCAGGCTCTCTGACTCCAAATCCAGGGCATTATTCTAGGCAAGTATTTTTCCCTGTCCTGCCAGGAGTCCTACTACACTATAACATATTGCTTTTCTTTATTTAAAGAAAAGAATAATTAAGAGGCAACAAACAAGAAAAATATGGTCATAAAACAAGAATAATTGGAGTGGCAGGCTACATGAATTTCTCCCAATTTCCCTGACAAAGTAGTATCATGATAACATTTTACTAAATGACAATGATGGTAGCATCTAAAATTAAAATTTACATTAGATCATTCAATAACAAACTGATAAATAATTAAGAATATTCTTAAGACTACAGTCTAAATACCGTGTAACATAATGTAAAATTCAATATAAAATGTTCCCATTTGGTCTTTGTCCCATTACCAATTGTATTCAAAATAAAACATTTTACTTATCATAAAATATCCCATGACATGAACTCAATATTATTTCAAGGAGGCACCAGAGTACAAAATCTGTGTATATTTAGGTTTCACATGATTTGACTCTCACAACATCTTTATGAGATAAGATAGAAAAAGTCCCATTTTCCACATAACAGAGATGTTGATATCAAAAAGGTGTTAAGATAGTCTCAAATGGAAGGATGACAGAGAAGTCCTTACCAGAGCATACAATCACATTCATATTAAGGGACTTTTACAAATACTCATGCTTCCATTGTTAACATACAAAACATTAAAGAGAGGTCTTTGGGGAGATTTAATATTAATTGAATGTCTAAAATTTTACTATACAGAGATTCTGACCAAAGTGGTTTTTTAAAATCGATTTAAAGAGATTAATCTTTTGTTTCCCTAGAATAATATTCATTCCCTCTCCTCCTCCCAGTTAATCTGTACTCATCTTTTAAAGAACTGAAAAGACACAGTGCTATGAACCTTTCCAACTAACTCTAATACACTACTAAAATATTGTATTTTAATTCCATAAGGCAGGAACCATGTCTTAAATTTTCTCTACTCCCTGAAAATGGAGAATACTCTGTACACACAATAATGTTTGACAACTGAATGAAAATGGATGGGAGATTCTGTATCAAAAACATTTTTTGAAATCTTAAAAAAAAAAAAATACATCACTACTGACTTGTCAGGAACCTTTCAAAGGGAAATAGAATAAAAAGTCTTAGAGGTTAGGAAACTAAAGAAAGCTTGGAAAGGCAACCTGACAAAATGATCTACATTCAAAATCAAAAAGACCCAATATCTAATTGCACTTCTGACAACTCAGGCTATATGACTATAAACAAGTTATTTAACCTCTCAGTGCCCAAGGCAGTAATATAAGATTTTAAATTCCAGATCAAGGGTTTTTATTTGTTCATCTGAATCCCTGTACCCAAGGGATCACTTCCAACCAGTAAAAACATGTTCATATAATTTTTCAGAGATATTGCTTTTCTAGACCAATAAACGTGACTTAGAAAACCACTCAGTGCACTTGGGTTCCAGTTTCAGAATTTCAGCCCAGTAGTCTGCAATTCTGATACTTCTGCCTAGCCTACAAAGAGTAAACTGCAGTACACTATTAGAATACTAGAGTTATCATGGCCAAATATATTTTTCCAACTCTTGATACAAATCATTATCACAACAGACTAGAGTTGGAAGTTATCTTAAGAGATAACTAGCATAATCTCTTCAATCTTAAAGGTAAGGAGAAGCAAACCCAGAGATTAAATGATTAACCCAACAATAAAAATCAGATTATAAGGATAAAAAACTTGGGATTCCAAAGAATAATTAAATATCTTTCTTCTCAGTGGAAAAGTGGGAATTATTATTATAGAATGTAGTACAATCTCAGTCATTACTATGTAAGAAGGTTTTGCTTACCTCTTTTAAAATATGAATTTTGAGTTTTTTTCCAATTAGAAAAATTAGAGAAATAAGTGGGGTATGAAACCAAAAAGCACCAATAAAACCTCTTAAAAGAAAATTATTTTTTTTAAAAAGAAATTACACAACTACTTAATGGCAGAGGAAGGCCCTCCTCTTAAAAAAAAAAAAAAAAAAGTTACTGCTTCTCCTGGATACTCTTTTCTCTCTAGGTTATCATAATACCACTCTCTCCAGCTCTTCTTCCCACTTATTTGACAGCTACTTCTCAGTTTGCATCTTCATAGAGGTCACATCTGCTAATCTAGGGAGTCTTGGGCCTTCTTTTATCCCTCTATTCTGTTACTTCACTTAGTTATCTTATCAGCTATCACAGATGCAAGGAGCACTTGTAAAAAATTCTCCAATCTACATATTTAGCCTTAACTTTTCTAATAATCTTCAGTCTTTGGGAGGGAGAAAAACAATGAATTCCATTTGGGATATGTTGAGTTTATGATATTTACAGAATATACAGTCAAGATGTTTAACAGACAACTGAAATCTTCCCAATCTGTCACCCAAATTCCTAATTTCTACTATCTTTTAACTAAATTACTAGCAATAATCTCAAAATCAAATTTCTCCCCATTCACCTAAAATGATTATATGAATCAATAAATATTTATTAAGCACTTAATAAATGTCAGATATTGTGCTAAGTACCAGGGACATAAAGAATAGAACAATTCCTACTCCCAAGGAGCTTACATCTTAAGGAGACATGGATGTATATAAATGTAATATAGGCCACAAAGTGAATAGCTACAATTATATTAAAGTAGTTAAATACTAGATAGTTTGGAGGGAAGACAAAATCAGTTGAGCAGTATAAGACTATTCATGTAAAAGTTAGTGCTTGAGAGATTTCTAAAAAGAGGGAATATCTGAAGATAAGAAGGGAATAAATTAGAGATATGTGGGATAATCACTATGAAGGCAAGAAAGAGTCCTAAATAAACAGAGATAGGTCAATTTAGCTGAATTTCAGAATGCTAGAAGGGAGATCCACTAAGATCAGAAAGACACTTGGGGCCAAGTAGGGTTTTAAAAGCTAAACAGAGGTTTATTTCTATTTCTTATCTTAAAGGCAACAGGAAGACTACTTGTTTGTTGGAATAGAGGAGCAACTTTGATCTCATTTAAGTAAAATAACTTAATAGAATTGTGAAGGATGGATTGAAGTATTAAGTCTTAATGAAAGAGGACCAACTTAAAGAATGATCTAGTAATTCAGGTGAAATGTGGTAAAGGCTTATAAACTAAGGGGATAGCTAGTCAGTGGAATGAAAGATATGGGAGCAAAAGATCTTGTAGGAGTAAAAATACCAAGATTTTAGAGAGTTTGTAGGGAGGAGGTTGTGGAAAATAATTAATCTTAACTAAATACTAATAAATTCCATGGCCATCACCACCAAACAGGACAACAGAAGAATATGCAAGTTTTTAGTAATGAAATAAGTACATACATACATATACATACACACACACACACATACAACACACACACAGAATATTATACTGTCATTTACTATCAGTAAAATTTGTGAATCAAAACATATATACGAAAGTCTTAATAAAATCAATTCCTCTGCTTATAAACATCAGGAATGCCCACTATAACCAACTTCTTTTTACCTCATGTATTTGGTAAAACTCATTCATTCAAAGACTTCAAGTCATATAAAAGACTCTATAATCTATACTAATTCTCACCAATTAGAGAACATATCAGTAACTGAAACAGGCAGACTGCTCTATTTTAAATAAAATTTAAATAATCCAAAAATTAACAGGAAACTACAATTTTTGGTTACATAATCATCACATAAATATAAAAGTATATTTCACCAACTCACTCATGTCTGGTGAGAACCTTTGTTGCCAAAAGAAATCCTCTAGGCTAAGAACCTAAATTCCCTGAAGAACTTCTAAAAATGCTCCAAATGATAAGATTGTTAAGTATTCAGTAGACATCACTGTCTCCTAAAACTCATGTTTTGAAAAAGCTAGTTATTACTTTTACAAAAGAAAAAAATGTTATATATTATTTTTATCTTGAAATTGGTACTTCCAAATTCAACATGTTACTGTCCAATAGGGTTCAAAAATTATTCTCAAAGTTCAATATGATTCTTAAAACAATAGAAATATTTAAAAACAAGGTATAACAATCAATAACACCATATTATATCAAAGAAAAAGTAATGAAATCACTATAAATCAACAAGTTTCTATATATAGTCCAATAATAAACAATGGATATCATAATTTTTTAAATTTCAACTCAAAAATTTTCTTCTTAAAGGCAGTATTTCAAATACTGCAGAACAGAAACAAAACCACAATGCTCCACCAGTAGAGCATTATTAAATGGATATCTTGTGTGAAAATAATGATCTCAGTAATAAAGTAGTAGCCATTTTTTCCACATACATATTCTATACATTTTCCTTTCACAATTCTTAGATTTGTTTAGCATATATAAAAAATTATAATGTGGAGCTTAAATGTTTTACTATTATGACTTCTCCAAGAAATTAGCAAAATATTAAAAAAAAATACCTCTATTGTAGGATGAGTGTTATGCTTGTAAGCAGTATATAAGGGAAACTGAATCTGAAAGATTTTTGCCACACATAGCAAGAGTTTTTCCTTCTCATCTGTACTCCATAAATTAAAAGGATCAGAACTCTTCGTAGACTCCTCCTCCGTCAGGCTACAAATCCTTGTAGAGTCTAATTTTTTCTCTGATTTTTGTCTTTCTATATTTTCTTCTTCATGAGACTCTCTTTCTACATTCAATGGCTCCTCAGCTTGATCATTCTGATCTTGCCATGTTGAATCTATGTTAATAGTGCAATGTTTACAGAGCTGGTCCCGAAGCGCTTGAACTTGGGCAATCACTAAGTTAATGAGAGCACATACTACTTGGTTAAAAATCTCCAAGTGCTTATACTCCTTAAAGCAGCATAGACATTGCCTGAAAAAGAGAAATCAAAAAATATATTTGTTTCCATGAATTAATCATTAGTTTTAATTAAATCATAAATATATACATATATATACTTAGAAAAAAAAAGTAAAAGGTTCTTTTCTTAATCAGTTTCCTTAGTTAAATAAATAAGAAAAACATACAAAATTTAACAAACTGTGGTAAGCACCTAATGTCTGTTAAACAGCAAGGAGACAATAACAAAGAAAAAAATCCTGACCAGAGACAAAGAAAATAAAAACATTTAAAAGGTACCAATTGATAAAAGGATTAGCTGAAGATTTTTAAGTAGACATTTTTTTAAGGCTTTATTTATTTAAGATTCAATCAGAAATGCCACCAAGACAGCAATATAAAATGAACTGTATTAAGTAATAAAATTCCAACAAAGTGTATGACAAATAATTTCCATATCCTCTTAAAGCCTGCCCTCTCCTCAAAAAAAAAAAATTTAAGAGAATGAAATAAACTTGGGAGAAAGAATAAATACAATGGGTGAAAGAATTGGTTTCCAAAGGAAAATACAACATACTAAAACTATCAAGATGAAATTTATGAGGGATGAGTGTTAAATGTTATACTTAAGTTCAAAAATCTAACTGTACAGGTCTAGAAGAGAATGTGATTAGAAAATAGTTTTTGTGAAAATAATCTCAGTGTTTAGGGGAACTTTCAAGGCAGCAGTGTTATGGGGCAGTCAAAAGAACTAACCACACTGTTGTTATACATACAAAGATTTAAGAGAAACAAGTAGAGTTCTATCTCATAAAGTAAGACTTTCTATGGTATAGCAGACACATTAGTAGCAATGACCACAGGTCTAACCCAATAACTTTTTTACTTTTACTGGCAACACATATCAAACTTATTTGGCATAAATAAATAGAATAATTCCATGAGTACCATCAGCTAAAGACAACCACACATTTATAAAAAATGGCAAGAATAGGCTATTAATAACAAACATAAAAATGAAGTTGATCACATTTTTGACATTTCTTTCCTATGAAACACAGGCTCTTTACTGTGAAATATAGCCTCAATAAAGCCTAACAACCAACTTTGACACTGAGAAATAAATGCAAATCTCAAGCATAGAATGTTCAATGATGGAACTTCAAATACAAAAAGATTTGTTTTCAATAAAAGCTGTATTAGTGAAAGTTTGTTTTCAATGTAGGCAATGCAGACCTTCCAAGTACCTGTGATATTTCAGCTCATTCCATTTTTACAACTATCCTCAAATAATGTTTACTGCCATGAAGATTTAAGTCCCAAAGTTTACTAAAGAATATAGAACAGAACTCTTCATATTTTTGATCATTCACACTTATCAGTAATAAATAAGTAAATCTGAGCACAACCCCCTCAAAATATGTGTTTACATATACTCATCTATATGACTGTGAAATTTGCTGACTAACGCAAAGGAGAAATGGGGGTGAGGAGTAGGATGGGAGGGGTGGAGGGAAGGGGGGGGCAGAAGTGTGACTGGACAGTAGGAGAGGGAAAGAGTGAAGGAGTCTCACTCACCAGTTACTGCCTTGTAATATAGGGATCATCAACTAAGAAAAGACAGTCAAGAAGTGATCTGAGAAACAGGGAACAGATATAGTGGTGGTAGAGAGAATAATTTTCCCAATAGTACCTTTATGGAGGTAGTGAATGCTGAAGTAGCACTTCCATTATAACTGACCTTAGGGACACAGACCAGAGGCAAAATGGATGAAAAGCAGGTGTGAGTGTTAGTTCCTGCTCTGAAGCTTCTGCTACTTAATAAACAGTTTGCTTAGAACACTAAGAGGTTGCATGAAAGCCAGAAACTGTTTTAGAAGAGGATCTTAAATTAAAACGATTTCTGATTTCTGAGGTCAGCTTTCTACAAAAATACCAAAGATACTCTCTACCTCCTTTCTTTCACACTTAGGAAAATTCTCAAAATTACATTAACCTAGTCAATATAACTCCAGCTATGTCAAACTAGTTTAGACAAGAATGACAATAATAACAACAGCTAGTTTTACAGAGCAATTAAGGTTTGCAAAGCACTTTTACATGTTAACTCATTTTATCCTCACAAAATCCCTGGGAGTTAAGGGCTGTTATCATCTCCATAACAAGAAAAAATTGAAGCATACAGAAGTTAAATGGCATTGCTGACACAGCCAGATAAATAGTATGTATCTGAGTTGGGGTGTGAACTCAGGTCTTCCCCATTCAAACACCTACATTATAGAGACTACTACCTAAAACAAATTTAGTTCAAGAATTTTCCTTTGGATCCATTCCCATAAGTAAGCTCCATATCCTTTTTAAATCCAGGTCACACAGGAAAAGATAATGACAAATGTTGGAGGGGATGTGGGAAAACTGGGACACTGATACATTGTTGGTGGAACTATGAATGGATCCAACCATTCTGGAGAGCAATTTGGAACTATGCTCAAAAAGTTATCAAACTGTGCATACCCTTTGACCCAGCAGTGTTTCTATTGGACTTGTATCCCAAAGAGATCTTAAAGGAAGGAAAGGGCCCCACATGTGCAAGAATGTTTGTGGAAGCCCTTTTTGTAGTGACTAGAAACTGGAAGCTGAATGGATGCCCTTTAATTGGAGAATGGCTGAATAAATTATGGTATATGAATGTTATGGAATATTATTGTTCTGTAAGAAACGATCAGCAGGATAATTTCAGAGAGGCCTGGAGAGACTTGCATGAACTGATGCTGAGTGAAATGAGCAGAACCAGGAGATCATTATACACAGCAACAAGACTATACGATGATCAATTCTGATGGACATGGTTCTCTTCAACAATGAAATAATTCAAACCAGTTCCACTTGTTCAGTAATGAAGAAAGCCATATACACCCAGGGAGAGGCCTGTGGGATCTGAGTGTGGAAAACAACATAGCATTTTCATGCTTTCTGTTAATGTTTGCTTGTATTTTGTTTTCCTTCTCAGGTTTTTTTCTTTCTTTCTTTCTAGATCCAATTTTTCTTGTGCAGCAAGATAACTGTATAAATTTGTATACACATATTGGATTTATCTTATATTTTAACATATTTAACATATATTGGACTACCTGCCATCTAGGGATGGAGGAGGGGAAGGGGGAAAAATTTGGAACAGAAAGATGTGCAAGGGTCAATGTTGAAAAATTACCCATGCATATGTATTGTAAATAAAAAGCTTAAACAGATAGATACAATTTGTACTCCTATTAAAGAAGAAACCCCAAATCAAAAAAGATTGTAGGAAATAGGAGAAAGTGATCCTACAAAGCTTAAAAAGTTTTAAGCGATTAAGTCCAACACTCTGAATTCAATTGGCTAGGCAATTTTTTTTTCCAGGTCACAGCTACTGAAAATGACCACTTTCCTGAATGTAATGTAATCTACTTAAGATGATGAAAGGACCTTCACCAAAAAGAGCTGTGATACCACAAGTATCAAAATAAATAATATATGTAAAAGCAAAGGCATGTTAATAAGCCATAACAACCACCAGATTTTTTTACATTATAACAAGTCTATAATGGATATTCAAACAGAATAAAGCATATTTTTATTTGTATAATTCAAAGAAGCATGAAATATATTTACATGACAAATTAATTTTAAAAATTTTTGATTTTTTTAAAATCCTGATATTTTATCATTCAGAAGCAATACTCTTATCTTTTGTTTCAACTACATCGGGATAAATTAGTATCTGCCATTTTTTTGTAATAGCCGAGAGAGAGAGAGAGAGAGAGAGAGAGCTTCAGTTAGAGAGAGAGAGAGAGAGAGAGAGAGAGAGGGAGGGAGGGAGGGAGGGAGGGAGAGGGAGAGGGATGTCAAACTAGGGGGGTATAAAATAGCACAAAAATTCTAAATTATAAGTGTTATAGTTTAAGCTCACAGATTTTAAAATTAGAAGAAATCATGGAGATCACCTAGTCCAAACACTTTTACAAAAATCCAAAGACCTAGAAAAAGTTAAGTGGCTTGTCAAGGTCAGACTAGCAGATTTAAAGCATGTCTCAGAAGTCAGTTAAGTCAGACCCTTTCATTTAAAAAAAAAAAAAAAAAAGGGAAACTAAGACACAGAAAAGTTATGTTACTTATTCAAGGCCACAGAAGTAACTAGTTGGAGATGACCCTGGCTGAGTTTTGAAGGAAGCTGTGGGAACTGGAAATGCTAATTAAGTCAAAAAGACAAGAAAATTTAAAATGGCACAGAGGAAGTAAAATTAGACCTCTTTGAGGTCAATTTGATAATTTAACCAGAAGGACTCAGAAAGTCACTGAAGACAGTTAAGTAACATAGTGGATAGAGTACTGGACCTGGAATAAAGAGATGAGTCCAAATTTCAGTTTCAGACACTTATTGGCTATATAACCTTGAGCAAGTCACTTAACATTATTTGCCTTAGTTTCTTCATCTGAAACATGGGCTGGCAAAATAGCTAGCAAAACAGGCCTTTGCCAAGAAAATCCCAAATGGAATTACAAAGTGTTTGATATGATTAAAAAAATACTACTACAATTCACTTTTTTTTTATATATGAGAAAATCCAAGGTTCTTTTTATACACAAGAAAACTAAGACCTAAAGGGTTTAAGCAAAATGATTTACCCAAGATCATAGGTACAAATTGCCAGAGGCAGGATATGAACCTACATTCTTTAACTTCAAGGCAATATTCTTTCCATTGTATCACAACACCTAAAGAAGAGATAACTTTTCAGAAGATGCTAAATGTCATATCAAAGTATTGAGGTCCCTACATTATAAACTAACTAGACTTAAGTTAAAAAAACAAATACAAACTGTTTTTTGCAAGCTCAAGTAGTTTATCTCTCCCTATTATTTAATTCCTATCTTTGACAGAAAAAAAAATCTGAGGTAATTTTTATCAAAAATATTTTAAAAAGCAAACTAAAACTTAAATGTCACTAAAACACCATTTCACAAAGTTTTTCCAAGTTCTTTAATAATACTTAATACTGGAGTTAAATAATTGGGATTTATGCCAGGAATGCAGGGATAATTTAACTAAAAACTATTAACATAATTAATTTTATCAGTAACATAAGTAACAAATCATATGATTATATCAATAGATGCAGAAAATTTTTTGCCAAATTTTCATTCCTACTAAAAACACAAGTATGAATGGATTCTTCCTTAAAATAATAAGCCTACCTAAAATAACCAGCAAGCATAATTTTGTAATAAGGATAAGCCAGAAGCCAGGAGCTGATAAATGATGATGAAAAGTGAAACGATGTCCAATATCACCAATATCATTCAATACTATATTAGAAATACAAGCAATTGAAATAAGAAACAGAAACTGAAGGAATCAGAATGAACAGTGAGGGAATAAAACTATCTTTTTTTGCAGATATGATGATATGCTTAGAAAATCCTAGAGATTCAACTAACAATAATAATTTTAGCAAAGTAGCAGAATATAAAAAAAGTGACATAAATCATCAGCATTTCTATGTATTAACAACAAAGCCTTGCAAAAAGAGATACTCCCTTTAAAATAACTGTAGAAAGCATAAAAGAACAAAGTACACCAACCAAAATAAACCCAGGAACTATTATAATTATAAAACTATTCTTATGCAAATAAAGTCAAAATTAAATAACTGGAGAAATATCGTTCACAGGTAAACAGAGCCAACATAAAAATAGCAATTCTACTTAAACTTCAATGTCAATCTAATTACCAAAATAATGCTTTGTTGAATTACAAAAATAATAATAATAATAATAATATTTATTTGGAAGAATAAAAGGTCAAGAATATCAAAGGAGTTAATTTTTAAAAAAGAAGAAAGAAGAAAAATTTAGTAGCATCAGATCTTAAACTGTATTATAAAGTGGTAATTATCTAAACTATCTGGAAGTGGTTAAGAAATAGAAAAATGGATCAGTGGAACAAAATAGAAATAAAATACACAGTAGTAAATGATGATAGTAATCTTGTGTTTGACAAATATAAAGATTTAAGTTTATGTAATAATAATTAACTATCTGGTAAAAAAACCATCAAGAAAATTGGAAAACAATCTAGGAGAAACTGCATATAGACCAATATCTTACACAATCTACCAAAAATAAAGTCAAAATGAACAAAATGATATGAAAAGATATACTACTTAGATATATTATAAGAAAGTTAGAACACAAGACATTATTCATCAGACTTAAGAATGGGAAAACTTACAAATGAACAATAAATAGAAAACATTAAGTGTAAGATGGATGATTTTGATTACATTAGAAGTTTTTTGGGTTTTGTTTTTTGTTTTTTTTTAAGAAATAAAACTAATGCACCAAGATTAGAAGAAAAACAGAAAATTGGGGTAAAGTTTTATAGTTTTATAGGGTATAGTTTTATAGAAAAGTTTTCAAATAAAGGAACAAAGAATACATAGAGAACTGTCCATTTTATAAGGTGAATTACTTCACAACTGATAAATAGTAATAGGATATAAACAAGCAGTTTTTTGATGAAGAAAAGCAATTTTACATTCTTTATAAAAAGATCCTCTAAATCATTACTGATTATGGAAATTCAAGTTAACCCAGCAATAACACTATTAGGTCTGTTTCCCAAGGTGATAATATCTCAAGATAATATTCTAAAAATACTGAGCTGGAAATTGAGGGGAGGCCTATCAAGTGAGTTATAGTACACACACACACACACACACACACACACACACACACACACACACACACACACACACCCCTCTATATCAAATGGTGGACTTGTTTAATGCACTATTAAATGCACTTTCAGGAAGAAGGGAGAGAATTCCGAACTTAAAATGTAACCCAAAAAATTGTTTTTGAATTTAAAATTTTTTTTTAAAAAGTAATGCCGAGGAGGTAGAATAAGAGTTAACATGTATGCCCAGTTCATCTAATACATCTCCTCCACAACAACCTAGAAAACATGCCAGACCAATTCTCATCAGGAAAACCAAGACAGAATCATCATGACAGCCAAGAGCAGCTTCAGAAGACAGAGAGGTCTGTGGACATTGGGATGGGGGGACTGTCATGGAACACAGCAGCAGGAACATTTCAACACCCAAGAATAATAAGCAAAGACCAAATACCAAGATTGTTGGTGCTAGTTAAGAGATCTTAGGGTATTCCTGAACCAGTAATTCTCCTACCTTTTATCCAATTCCAAGAAGGTGAAGAGAAATGGTAGCAATCAAGAGAAGCATGAGCAAAAGGGGCCCAAGTTGTATAAAGAGCAAGGAATAAGTTCCAAAAGCTTATATGTACAACAATTTGACAATAGGTAATATAATAATAAAATAAAATATATTATTCTTGTAAGGCTGTGAAAAAACTTCTCCCCTATATCACCCTCTTTTAGAAGTTCTTAAACATTAAGGGACTGCAGACATGAAAACAGCAGAAAGACATAAGAGAGTAGAGTCAGACATTCTTCCCAAAAAGGGAGCAGAGCCAACATTAACATAAGGTCCAGAGTCAAGTCCAAGTAGACTGCAAGATTTAGCAAACAAATTAATTCTTTTATAAAGAAAGGAAGCATAAAATATAAACATAGAAGACAATGACTAGAAAACATCTACAAAACAAAGCTGCAAAGAAAAAATGCAAAATGGAAATAAGGACAACAAAACAAGAATCCCCAGAAACATTAAAAAAAAAAACAAAAAGGAAAAAAGGAAAAAAAAAAGTTTTGTTTTGTTTTTGTTTTTAAACCCAATAGCTTAGAAAAGGAGTATAAAACCTTACTGGGGGGAAGGGGAGGAAACACCTAGAAAATAAGAACTAACCAAACAGAAGATAATTATGTAATGTATGTGTTATCAGCTAAAAAATAATAAAGTAAAATAAAACAAAACAAAGTCAAAATACTGAAAAAATTGAATGAAATACAAAATATCTCATAATAACTTAGAAATAAAGTTGAGCTAATTTAAGAATTAATGGAATATATGAAATCCATGAAATAACATAAAAAGCCTACACATGCTATTTCAATAAGTTATAAAGGAAAACACCTAGATATCTTAGAACCAGAGGCAAAAATTAAATGAGTCAAATAGTCCCTTCTTGAAAGAAATTCCATATTGAAAACTCCCAGGAATACTGCAGCCAAAATCTAGAATTCCTACTTTAAAGAGAAAATACTAAAAGCAGCCAGAAAGAAAAATTCAAGTACTGAGGAGCCAATGTCATGATTGCTAATATTTAGCAACTAGTAAGTATATAAAGAACTGAAGGAAACGAAATATCATATTCCAAGACAAAAGAATTACAAGAATAAGAGCCATTCCTCTAATAAATGGTCAAATGATAAATGATGATTAAGTGGTTTTCAAAAGAAAAAAATACAAACTATCAATAACTATTAGATTGGCTAAGATGATTAAAAAATATATATATTTACAAATGTTAATGGGGATTTAGGACAACAGGTACAACAATGCATTGTTGGTTAAGCTGTATATTAGTTTAGAGGTGCAGAACCTTTTTTCTGTCAACGGCCATTTGGATAACAAAATTATCAACTTAAAGAACTCAAGCAGTGGAAAGTTATTATTTATAGTTGGTTGCCTTAGCAGGGCCAAACCAAATAATTTCAAAGGTTTTATATATAGCCTACAGGTTGGACATTCCCTACCCTTATTACTAGTTCATTCTATAAAGCTATTTAAAACTATACCCAGTTTATCATTTGAAAAATGAAGTTAAACTAGATGATCAAGGGTTATGACATTCTATAAAAGCATATGGATAGCCCTTCCAATTAGCATTTACATACTCCTTCGGAGTGATATGGTAGCCCCAGAAGTTAATATGATCTTGATACTAGGAAAGTGAATCCATGAAACATGAACTTTTAACACTTTGACAATCTCAGATGTATAGAGGAAATAAAAGATAGATAGTATTTATTTAGTATTTAAAGGAACTTCATTATCTCAAACAACAACCCTGTGAGGTACGCACTTTACTTATCCTTATTTTACGGATTATAGAACTAGGGACAAGAATTTCAGTAACTTGTCCAAGAATCTCGCAGATAAGTGTCTGAAACAGGATTTGAACCCTGATCTTCCAGATTGAAAAATCTAGCACTTAAAAATCAACTATCCCACATAGCTATCAGATTAAAACCTACAACAATAAGTGGAAAGAGACTAATTGGATAAATTCATAAAGAAGGTGAAGATACCTAAAGAAGAGAAGAATGTCAGAAATAAATCTAGAAATGCAACAAAAGTCATCATTGATAAACTCTAATAGGGAAGAGGGGAGCTTCTACAAATAATATTCCATGAGTGATCCTATTATCTTCACCATCACACAACAGACTGAAAGATGTTATTTAAATTTTTTAATGATAAGCTTTTGATTTGAGAGCAAAATACTACTTTAACTTTTGTACTAAGTACAAAATACTATTCCTTAATCACACAACAAAATTTGAAGATATATCATATGCAATGTTATTTTCAATGACCACTAAAGCAGCAATATTAAGCAAAATATAAAACAGAAAGTTGGACATACATTAAATGTATTGCTGATGTAATAGGACTGTGTCCTTCTGATCTTTTCGGGGGTGGGCCTGGGTTGGAAAAACCCTAAATCTCAATCCCTCTGGGAAAACTACCTGGTTCCCACAGGAAACTCCCACCTCCAATGGATCTGGGAAACAATCACAACCGTGACTGATTTGGAAATTAGCCCCTCATCGCTCCCTAGCAACAAACCATAGAAGGCTAAATAAAATTCAAGACTGTATCCCAGACTTCACTATCTTCCTAACCAGGAAGCAGCCCACTGAGAGAAAGAGTTTCTCAGTGAAAATAAACCCATTTTGCCAAAAACCTAGCTTGCAGACTGGGATTGCGAATTCTTTCACAAAACCTGTGACAAGTGGCTTGGGGATGAGCTATTAGGTTATCTCACCCCTCAACATTGCCATGGAGAAGATGCAGGCAGAGTAAAAGAAAGACCTGCACTATGTGGAGAATATTATTCTGGTTATATCAAGAATATATGCTATAGAGTTTCACAGATGAGAATCAAAAAGCATATCAAAAACCAATATGATGAACAATCTAAGAAGCTGGACCCAAAATTATACAGAATGAGGAGAGTGGGCTGGACTGCCTACCAAAATTACAGAGCTTTTTCGTGAGGCAAGAACAAGTCACTTCATCTCTCAATCACTGGTAATTTTCTCAGGCATCCTCAGTGCCTGAAATGCTTTCTCCTGTGTTATGACTACTGATTTTCTTGGCTTCTTTTAAGTCCCCACTAAGTCTCACCTCCTATAAGAAGCCTTCCTCAACTCCTCATTTCCAGTCTCTCAAACTTTTTATATATCACAACTCAACAGCGAAATTGGAAGAAAACGGGAGAAGGATGAAACAGAGGAAGGAACTTTTGCTGTTCAGTCATTTTGCAGGGTTTTCCAACTCTTCATGACCTCAGTTTAGGTCATGTTTCCTTCTCCAGCTCATTTTACAGATGAGAAAATTGAAACAAACAAGATGAAGTGGCTTGCCCAGGATTACATAGTCAATAAGTGACTAAGGCTAGATTTTAACTTGGAAGATGTGTTTTGTTTTTTGTTTGTTTGGGGGGGGAGTGTTAACTCCAAGCCAAGCACTCTATCCATTGTGCCATCCAACTGCCCATCTAGAGGGAGGAACTGGTCTTAAGCAAAAAAAAAAATTCTAATGATGTACAAATATGTTTATGGCTCTCCTTAAAGAAGGAAATTATGGGAATCTGTGGGGAATAAAGAAATAAACTGGGGAATGGATAAATTTTATGACATATAAATGGTATATAATGGAAAAAAAGCTTAAAGGGGATAGTTTCAAAGAGTCTAGGAAGACATATGAACAGAACTTATATAAAGCTAACAATCTTGTAAAGACAAAAAACTTTGAAAAAATTAGGAATTCTGATCAGTCCAATAACCAATCAGAAATCTGTTGCCAAGACTCGTATCAATTTCACATTTGCAATATCTCAAATAAACAACCCTCTGATAGAGCCACTCTATTCCAAGCACATCCCACTTAGAAGATACTGTAGTCTGAAGTCTCTTTCCACTCCAGTCCATCTTCCACTTAGCTAGCAAGGTGATCGATCTAACTAACTATACCATAGGATTGATCATGTCACCCCTACTCAATAAACTCCAGTGCCTATCTATCACCTCCACGATCAAATATAAAAACCCTGTTACCTATTCAAAGCCCTACATAAACCAGTACCCTCATCCCTTTTCCAGTTTTTACACCTTACACTCTCCACCACTACTCTTCAATTCATTTAACTAGACTTCTTAAAGTGAACTTGTAACAAGATAATCCCATCTCTCATCTCTACTCATTTTCACTCACTTATAACCCCCATGCCTAGAATGTTCCCCCTCCCCATCTTTACTTTCGAGGTTCTCTGGATTCCTTGAAGTTCCAGTTAAAAATTCCACCTTCTACAGGCTGTTTTTCCCAATCTTTTTAATGACTGTGCCTTTCCACTAGTAATTATTTCCAATTCATCCTATTTAAACTTGTATATAGGAGTTTGAGAGTTGTCTCTGTTAGATTGTGAGGGCCTTTTATATATATATATATATATATACATATGCATATATACTCAATGCTCAACAAACACATACTATTTAACTTGGAGAAGAAAAACTTAAGGGAAACATCTGACTTCAAGAATTAGAAGAGCTAGCAAATGAAAGAGGAATTAAACTTGTTCTGCTTAGCCTGGGATGGAGGAACAAGGTACAAAGGACCAAAGCTGTCAAATTTAGGCTTGTCAGAAAAAACTTCCTAACAGAACTACCCAAAAGTAAAAGACTGTCAACTCAGTGAGTGAAGTAGTAAATATACTGTGTGTGATTTTATGGGTAAAGAAACAAAGGCTGAGAGAACATGCCTACAATGGTACCTTTTCTAAGTTTCAAATGAACACTCTGAACCTGGCTCTCTCCTTAATCCAAATCCTGTTCAGTGCACATAGTGACAGACATCACAGATAGACAATGAGCTGCTGCCAGAGTTGAATAAGATGATATCAGGTTGGAATATATTTTAAAAACTGCATCTTATTTGCAATGATCCAAACTGCTCACTGCCACAAAAGCTTAACTCTTTAACATCAATATATATATTTTTAGTAAACGTTACAAATTCAAGCATCACGATTATAAGTAAACCCAAATACTATAGAAAAGTATATAGCATATATTTTTGTTGTTCAATCATGTCCAATTCTTTGTGACCCCCTCTTGGGTTTTCTTGGCAAATAATATTAGGTTTATTTGACATCTTCTCCAGCTCATTTTAAAGATGAGGACATCGAGGCAAATGGGGGAAGTGACTTGCCCAGGGTCACACTGATAGTAAGTAGCTGAGGCCAGAACAGAACTGAGGAAGATGTGTTACTTCCTAACTCCAAGCCCAGCCTTCTATCCACTGTGCCATCTAAATGGCCATGTAACATGTTTAAGTATCTTGTAAAATACTACAAAAAATGAAGTGTCAAGAATTCTTATCAAATATACCTCAAAGATATGCCCCCCCCCAGTCTCACTATCTCACTACCTCCATCCCTAGTTGAAATCCTCAATATCACTCTCCTTAACTATTATACAATAAACACCACTACAGAAGTTTTGGTTGCTCTTAGGAACAAATATTAATTCCTGTTTGGTATTTAAAAGACCTTCATAATGTGGCTTCAATACATCTTTCCATATTGATTTCATATTATTCCCCCTTATGAATTCCAGATAAACCAACGTACTTCATTTTTCATCCGCATGATATTCCCTTAAACTGACTTAAACTCACTGCACAAGCTGTCCCCCCCCCAGACCCAGAATTTATTTCCTCCTCACCTTTGTCTGCTGGAATTTCTAGCTCCTTTCAGGTTTCATATAAAGTTCTACCTCCCATAAAACACATTTCCCAATTCTCCAATTACTAGTGTGTTATATTCTTCCCAACCCTCAAAAATTATATGGCACAAATTTTATTTTATAACTACTTATTAGTACACATTGTCCCCTTCCCCCTTGTAGAATATAATAAACTTCTTGAGGACAAGAACTTTATTGTTTCTGTCTTTGAATTCTCAGGCCATAGCACAGTGCCTGGTAACTAATTATTAAATGCTGTTGAACTGAACATACATAAAAACCATCATTAAGAGGCTGAAACCCTTTCTCCCAAAAGTGGATTCATCATATATGAAAATAAAAAAAAAACAGACAACCCAAGTGTTACATTAGTACCTCACAGAAAATAAAAAAAGCAAAAGTTACTCTAGTGCACTAGATGAATTTTCTAGTTAAAGATTTAAATAAAGAAATAAATAAGAACTGGGTAGAACTGAAAGGCCTAGAAGGATC
The DNA here is from genome assembly GCA_023553655.1 of Myrmecobius fasciatus. NCBI lineage: Eukaryota > Metazoa > Chordata > Mammalia > Dasyuromorphia > Myrmecobiidae > Myrmecobius > Myrmecobius fasciatus. Next base: position 200,776 of record JAJPUD010001975.1, read on the forward strand.
CCAATTTGTGCAACCACACTAATGAAATTCTTTAATCAACCTACAAGTATTTATTTATATTGATATATAAAAAAGAAAAAACAAAAAAAGGAAAACTTCAATATTTTCCACAAAAAAGCTGCCACAAAAGATGTTTCAAGATACCTTTGTGTCCAGGAGTTGATATAAGCAAATATTTTGAGAGTATGTTCCTTTCTGAGTTGCAGTCCATCACCACCTTCAATGTCTGATACTAAAAAAAAAAGGGGGGGGCGGGGGGTTGGGGGAGAGAGAAGAAAAGAAAATACATATTTAGAAATAATAATTGATGTTTCAAAACTAAAATCTCAGGTCAAAAATAAAAGTACCTTAGAGAATATTTTTGCTTTTAGCACCAAAACAAAATTATTTTCTTGAACTTCACTTAAACCTTTAACTTAAAGCACACTGAATATTCCAGGAATTTCCCTTACAGAACACTTTTCTTACAAATCTGTGATCTGTGAGACAGACCCCTCCCTGTAATCCCATTTTGTATATTTTAAGAAAGTAAGTCTCAGAGAAGTAAAGGGATTTGAACAAAAACAAATGGGACCTTTTGGCTAAATGTCTTTCTACAGTTATTAACTTGAAAATAGTGTTCAATCACATACAGATACAAAGTAAGTAAGAACACTTAAGTTAACAGATGTCTGAATTTCGAATGTGGTTAAGTACAGGTATAAACCACATATAGTAAAAACTCTCTGAAGTCCTCAGTTTTTAAAGAGTATGAAGAGATCCTGACTTGAAGTCTGAGAAGCACTAAAACTAGTTTTCTTTTTCTGAAAGTTCATCTTGGCTTGGAGTTGATATCAAGTTCATGAATACTAAGCAAAAAACAAACAAGCAAACCACATACTCCTATTATCACCTCCCTCCCCCCAAAAAAACCAAAACCAACTCACTTTCATCAAACTGCAAGAAAAATAATCTAGCCTCAAAGTAAACTATCAGTGCTATTATGAGCAAGCTAAAAAGGCAAATAAATTTAAACAAAAATGTATAGAGAAGCTTTAAGGGAATTTATTTTCAGAAGTATATACAATTCTTTAAAAAATACTAACAATTTGTGTATGCCTTGCACACTCAATGACGACTGTACTACTACCTTTTTTTTTTTTGGGGGGGGGTCTAGACTTGTGAATTTATTGATGCAGGGAAATTTCCTCTACCAAAACAAATCAACAACTATTAAGCAACCTGAATTTAGTCTTAGAGATTTATAAAGGACAGAGAGAGATTAAATGAGTTGGCCAGGGTCACCCAGCCTATAATCAGTAGGCATCACAGTAGAAATTTGAAGTCAGTTCTCAATGTGGCATCACATTGCCTGACTAGCTAAAACTTACAATATTAATGCACTAAGTTTTTGTCTGAGGATGTAGGTCATTATTCTTTCAATAAGCTGCTAAAAGAATAAAAATAAAAGCTAAAGAGGTAAGTAAAAAGTGATATATTCAAGAAAAGAAGTGCTGGGCAGCTAGATGGCAGCTAGGTAGCACAGTGGATAGAGCACCAGCCTTGAAGTCAGGAGGACCTGAGTTCAAATCTAGTATCAGACAATTAACACTTCCTGGCTGTGTGACTCTGGGCAAGTCACTTAACCCCAATTGCCTCAGCAAAAAAAAAAAAAAAAAAAAAAAGAAGGAAAGAAAGAAAAGAAGTGCTATGATCACAGACCAATCACCAAACCCCTGGATTCTTAGTTTTTTCCTTTATCTGTAAAATGGATATGCATTAACTAATTCAAGAGTTATAGGGGATGCAAATTTCAAAACGTCAACAAGCACCTACTATATATCAACTATGTACCAGGTGCTAAGTTAACAAAAATAATAAAAAAGTTCTAACTTTTAAGGAATGTATGTATATTAAGGGCAGAAAAAAACAAGAATCAATAACAGATATGATAGGAAAGTAAAGAAAATTCAGGAGTCAAAAATAATTTTGAGATTACCAATTTTGGGTGGCTGGTACTGCCTTCAACAGAAATAAAAAAGTTAATAATAATTACAGCAACATTTATATATCACCTCTATGTGCCAGGCACTGTGCAAGGTACTTCTAATCTCACTTGATCCTCATAAGAATCTTGAGAGGTCAGTGCAATGATTTTCCCTTTATTACAGATGAGGAAACTGAAGCAGAGATTAAGTGACTTGTCCAGGATCACAGAAGTAGTAAGAATAGGTTTAAGGAAAAAGATTATGAGTACTGTTTATGGCGTGCTGAGTTTGAAAATTACATGAATAGGCAATTTGTTCATGTAAAGTAAATCACAAGAAAAGTTATATATAAATATATACATAAATATAATAATTCTAGACATGGTTATAAATAAGATTGCTTAACAAGAGCATAAAAAGAGAAGAGAGCTCAGGCAGAATACTGAAGTACATTCACAGTTAAGGGGCAGAAATAATGATCCAGGAAAAGCGCCTAAGAAGGTATAGGTCAAAAGTAAGAAGCATAGTACTAAACAGGCTCACCCACCATTTCAAACTGGGGAGATCAGAAAGGATTTTCAAAGAGGAGTCAGCATCTAAGATGGGTCTAGAGGGAAAAATGGATTTCTGGATCCAATTATGTGTTTATGTCTGCTCTCTATCGCAGAGTATCTCATATTTTATGAAGAACCTAAGTTGAATATGAAATCTCAATGTTCAATGGGGAATACAAGAAACATGCAACTAATAATGCCCAATAATTTCAAGAGAGTGGAAAAATGCTAGTAACTGAGGAGATCAGGACTCAATCGTTCAATAATTATTAAGCACCAGGTACTGTGAACAGTGCTTAAAGATACCATAAAAAGTAAAAGAAAGTCTGTCCTCAGGAAAGGGCCCCACATGTGCAAGAATGTTTGTGGCAACCCTTTTTGTAGTGGCTGGAAATTGGAAGCTGACTGAATAAATTATGGTATATGAATGTTATGGAATATTATTGTTCTGTAAGAAACGACCAGCAGGATGATTTCAGAGAGGCCTGGAGAGACTTGCATGAACTGATGCTGAGAGAAGTGAGCAGAACCAGGACATCAATGTAACGGCAACAACAATACTATATGATGATCAATTCTGATGGACATGGCTCTCTTCAACAATGAAATGTTTCAAACCACTTCCAAATGTTCAGTGAAGAAAACCATATACATCCAGAGAGAGGGATGTGAAAGGTGGACCACAACATTTTCATGCTCTCGATTAATTTTTGCTTGCATTATTTCCTTTCTCTGATTTTTCTTTCTTGTAGATAAAATTTTTCTTGCACAAAAACGGTAAGTGTGGAAATGTGTATACATATATTCGATCTGTCAAGTATTTTAACATAATTAACATGTAGTGGATATCCTGCTATCTAGGGGAGGGGTGGGGAGTAGGGGGGAAAAATTTGTAACAGAAAGCTTTGTAAGGGTTAATGTTGAAGAATTACCCATACATATGTTTTTCATATAAAAAGTTTTAATAATAATAATTTTTAAAAAAAGAAAGTCTCTGTCCTCAAAGAGAAATGGGGAAGAAGAGCATTCCAGATATGAAGGGGAGAATAGGGAGATGCAGCAGTAAAGGTAGGGGAGGGGAAGAGGCAGCAACAGCCAGAGGAAAAAAAACAGGTCCCAAGAGCAGCCAATGTCAGAAGACCAAAAAGTACATGGTGGAGAGGTAAAGGAGTGCTAGGTTATGAAGGACTCTGAACACCAGAGGATTTTATATTTGATGCTGGAGGCAATAAAGAATTTAATGAGTGGGGAAGGGGTATGGTCAGACCTGTGTTTTCTAAAAATACTTTGGTGACTTAATGGAAATATATTAGAATGAGGAGAGACTTCAAGTAAACAAACCTACCAGTAGATTCCTGAAATAGTAAAGAGGGGATAAGGGCCTGCACCACAATGGGAGTGGTATCAGATAAAGGAAGAGAAAGTATTTAAGATGTCGCAGAAGTGATTATCAAATTGTAAAGGGCTCTAAATAACAGGAAAATAAATAAGTTTGGATTTTACTTGGCAAGAATTAAAGAGTCACCAGATATTTTCTGGGGTGATATGCCTAAATTGATGTATATAAGAAAAATTCTTCCGATAACAAAATCAAGGAGAGGAACAATAGGATGGATGGAAGAAAGACCTACAATAAGGTACTTGAAATGTTTTAGGCAGGTGGTAATTAAAACTACATTATTAAGAAATCTCCAAAAGCTTGAGAGTGGGGTGAAGGAAATATGATATGCCCTCTCCAGGACAAAAGAGAGAAGACTATTAATGGGAAAAGCATATTGAATAAAATACTTTTTAGTCAATTCACCATAGGAAAGAAAGCAGAAGGAAGGGAAAATAAAGAGAATCAGACAACCAAACAATATTAAGATATATATTAATTACTTTGATAAATAGGTGAGAAGTCTATTATCATTTAGCTAATAGAAAGCTTGTTATAGAATCACAAAGGATTGGATTCAAGTCCCACCTCTGACCCAAATGGGCTATGTGGACCTACTTCCCAATAGCACAAGCATAAGCTGCTGAGCAGTGGCAATCAAACATTAGTAGGGGAAATTTCATTGAAGAGAGTTGCCTGAACAAATGGTAGCCAAAAATGTTTTTTTAGGTTTTTGGGGGTTTTTTTTTGTTTTTTTGGCTAAACTCTTTTAACAGGGTCTTTTCTAAACTATTTTCATAATAATATACTAAGATGCTGGATGCTTAAAAAAAATAAATCTCACTTTTCCAGTCTATCAGAGAAAAGCCAGATTAAAAGCAAAAGCAAATAACAGAATCCAGCTGTTTTGTTAATGTCATCAAAATACATAAAAGAAATGTCATGCTAGATGCCCATTCAGTGGGAAATGGCTGAATAAGTTACAGTATATGAAAATAATGGAATATTATTGTTCTATAACAAATGAACAAGCTGATTTTAGAAAGGCTTAGAAAGATTTACATGAAGGGATGCTGAGCAAAACAAGCAGAACCAGGAATACATTGTATAAGAATAGCAAAATTGTGTTGAAGAATCAACTATGAGAATTGTTTCTTCTCAGCAGTTCAGTAATCCAAAGCAATTCCAATAAACTTTGGATAGAAAACACCATCTGCAACCAGAGTTAGAGAACTATGGAAATTGAATATAAATCAACACATGTTATGGTTTTTTTCCTTCCTTTTGTTCTGATTTTTCTCTCCCAACATGATTCATTTAAAAAAAAAAGTACATTTTAAAAAATGAATGTACATGTATAAGGAGGAAAAAAATTTTGAATTACAAAAAGGTACATTTCTCACTCAATTTTTTATTTTCAAGTTTTTTCATTAAAAATTTATGTTGACATGTAATGGACTTATTTTTAACGAATAAATGCTTAAAATCTGTGACTCTTAATTATAGATATAACCCACCATCAACAAAAGCTCTTTGGGGTTCTTATTTATTATGAGTATAAAGAGGGCTTGCCAAAATTTGAGGATTGCTGCCCTAAACTCATGGAATCACAGGGGAATTGATAGATAAGCAGGCAGTCTGTCTGTCTCAATAAGAAGACAAAACTCAAATCAGGCAATATGGACTTTTGACAACAACAATGGTAAATAGCTGTCAAAGCATGCACACATGCATGCATGCACGCACATACATGTGAATGTGCACACAACTTATATTTAATACTAAAAAAGTTAGTCATTCAACTATGGATTCTGGATTCTTCCAGATTTAACAGACAAAAAAATAAAGACCAGCAGTAAGTAAGGTCACTCTTTTTCCAGTGTTAAGATTCTCTTCTCTACTTCTTAGGTAAGTTTGGAAATGGAATCATGGCTGATTAACAATATAAAAGTGATGGGTCCCTACATTAATTTAATTCGTGACATGACTTCAGCAGCATTCAGTACTAACCAATTATGTTAACCAATAGAACTAACCAATTATGTTAACCAATAGACAGGTATAAAGGATTAAAGATCTAGACCAGTAAGACACTATGGAATAGTGTCCAGATCTAGTCCAAATCCCTAATTTCATATATGACGAATGAGGCCTAGAATAGTTAAGGTCATAAAGGCATTATGTTACCACAGCTAGTATTTAAATCTACAAGCTCTAAATTCCAAGCTAACACTGTTTCCATAGTTAATTTTTTGAACAAAAATAAAAATTTGCAGTAGATAACAACAGAAATAAGAGAATAATAGAGATGCAACATCGGGAAGAAAAAACTGTATTTAGAGAACTATGATAAAGAGCGAATATGATCACAGAAATCAGGTAAGAAATTTTAGTAATCTATATTAACATTTCCCTCTATACTGTCTTCCCCTAATCTCACCCCCCATCCAAAGACACTAGATAAATACCCCTAAGGAAAAAAAAAGGAAAACTGGGTCCATCTTCAGGTATAAATTAGCACAACTGAATTATTTTTAAATATTCATTCCATTTTAATGTTTTTAAAAAAATGTTCTTGCCCAAAGAACATAAAACAACACATTAAAAGTCTTTATCTAAACTGAAACTAGATCTAGCCCCAGCATGGAAAACCAGTAAGAGGCCTCTGTCCTCCTGCAAAAGCATCTTGGGGCAGACAGTCTCCCTTGGCCCTGGGAGCAGACCTCAAATTTTAAAACTGAGGAAAAAAGCAAAAAAAAAGCCCTAATCATAGAAAGCTAACATGGCAGCAAAGATTAAAACACCAACCCTAAGGAGAGCAGCAATGGCAAAATGTCCACATGTGAAGCTTCAAAAGAAAATGATTTTATCTCAAGCTCAAAAGGGAATAGCTCAAAAAGGATTTTAGAAATCAAGTAAGAGAGGTAAAAGAAAAACTGGGAAAATAAATGACAGCTATGCATAATTGGGGGGAGGGAGTCAGCCACTTAAAAAAGAAGCACAAAAATTACCTGAGGAAAACAACTTTTTTTTTGCTTAGAGTATTTTTCTAATGAAACTTTTTATTTACAGAACATATGAGTAATTTTTCTATATTGACCTTTGCAAAATTTTCTCTTCCAAATTTTTCCCCTCTTCTCCCCTCCCTTAGATGGCAGGTAATCTAATACATGTTAAATATGTTAAAACATATGATAAATCCAATATATGTATATTGAATCTATATAGTTATCTTGCTGCACATGAAAAATCAGATCTAGAAAGGAAAAAAAAAACAATCTAAGAAGGAAAACAAACGCAAGCAAAGATTCACAAAAAGCATTAAAATGCTATGTTGTGGTCCACACTCAGTTCCCACAGGCTTCTCTCTGGATGTATATGACTTTAGGAAAACAACTCCTTAAAAAAAAAAAAAAAAAAAAAAAAAAAAAAACACCACACAAAGCAACTTTCTTTCAAAGTAAAATTGGCAGAATGGAAAAGGAGGTAAAAGTCAAATGAAGAAAATGACTCATTAAAAATCAAAATTGGATAAATAGAAGCAAATGACTCTGAGATACCAAGAATCAAACAACAAAATTTTTTTAATGAAAAAAATAGAAGAAAATATAAATTATCTCACTGAAAAAACAATCTGCAAAATAGATCCTGGAGAGATAATTTAAGTATGATTGTACTACCTGAAAGTTATGATTAAAAAAAAAGTCTAAAGAGCATATTTCAAAAAATTATCAAGGAAAATTGCCTTCAGATCCTAAAACCTGAGGGTAAAAGTAGCAGGATATAAAGTAAAATAAAACCATCGGTTTTTACTAAAACACAATATTGCAGAGTAAACTTATCAACACTCAGGACTGTATGAATATACTCACAAAACACTTTTAACAGAAATAAAGACCTGACTAAATGGCTGGCCAATATAATAAAAAATAACAATAAGAACTGAATTAATTTCATTGTTTTGATTTTTATTGCTTATTAGAAAAAATAGGAAAATTCATTTGGAGGTCAAAAGTCTCCAGGGAATAAAAGAGGAGAAAGGAATGAGGCTTTAGTACCATTACTCATTACACCATTACACATTAGCACTCAAATTACATTAACAAATCAGTAATCACAAAAACTATTTATTAATGGTTTTTAAAAGTATCAAAGTCAATCAGTAGAAGAGATTAATTATACATTTTATATTTATATTTAGCATAAATGTCAATAAACACAAAGATGTCAGCTACTGGGATAAACACTCACTGTCAAAAATATCTAAGAAATCTAGAAAATAAATGAAATCGTGGTTAGAATAATTTCTCACACCATGTCACTCTACAAACCCTCTTCAACTTGGACTCTGCTAGATAACTTATAATGACACCAGAAATTCTTCTGGTAAGCAAAAATTACCCAATACTAATGATCAAAAACCTTTCATTATTTTTCAAAGAATATTCTTTAACTTGATATATCATGAAAGGTACCTTATTACAATAAAAGCCTTAAGACAGTCTTTTTGCTCTACTGAATCAAATGGGTTTTTTTTTTTTAGACTCAAAAGAGGGGGATGTATCTCCTACATCTTTCAGTCAATCACAACAATAAATAAATAAGGTTCACTATAGCATATAAATTACAAAAGCCACATATAAATTATTCTTATGTTTTCATAAAAATGGAACATAATAGTTGACAGCTATTTTGTTCTTTTTTTATGGGGGGAGAGAAAAAGGGCAAGGAGAAAATTAAAGTCTGAGATTCATTCTCCTTAACTCACTCCTATCTTTGGTATCTTTCAGATACATTGAAGAATGAAACTCTTAAAAGTCCTCAAAATTTTACTGCCAGGTAGGAAGTGAAAGGGGAGGAAAGCAGGGAGAGAATTTGGAACTCAAATTTTCAAAAAAAAATTCCAAAAATTGGGGGGTTGAGAATAAAATATTTTTTAAAAAAGACTGTCTCTTGCAATTGTCTATTTTCATGGAATTGTTACAGCCACAGATTTAGAGCTAGAAGGGGCTATAATCTATCTACTCCAAACTTTGTCTTACAGAAAAGAAAAATGAGGCCAAACAAGATTAAATGACTGGACAAAAATTGCATGGTTTTATTTATCAATTAAATTTCCATTTTAAATTATTGCAATCTACTTCAATGTCTTTTCTATCCCACTGCCAAGTTTTAGCATCAATATTAATTTAGTTTTTCTAAGTGCAAGCTCTCTTTTTTTCTGATTTTTATAATCTCTATTTTATATTCATTTAAATCAATAGTGAATAATGTGACCATACACAGAAAATGAATCACATTCAAGAATGGCTTTCAAAACAGTAAAAAGTATTTTTTTGTTTTAAAACATAAATTAGTTTATTTTCTGTGATGTTAGTGCTCCCCATTTCTTCTTTCTTTTTTTTTTATTTTATTTTATTTGCAAAACATATGTATGGGTAATTCTTCAACATTAACCCTTACATAGTTTTCTGTTACAGATTTTTCCCCCCAGCTCCCCGCCCCTCCCCTAGATGGCAGGATATCCACTACATGTTAATTATGTTAAAATACTTGGCAAATCAATATATGTATACATATTTCCAAACTTATCATTGTTGTGCAAGAAAAATCATATCTACATAAAAGACATATCACATAAAGGAAACACAATGTAAGCAAACATCAATCAAGAGCATGTAAATGTTATGTTGTGGTCCACATTTCACATCCATCTCTCTGGGTGTATATGGCTTTCTTCAGTGAACAACTGGAAGTGGTTTGAAACATTTCATTGTTGAAGGGAGCCATGTCCATCAGAATTGATCGTCATATAGTATTGTTGTTGTCGTGTATAATGATCTTCTGGTTCTGCTCATTTCACTCAGCATCAGTTCATGTAAGTCTCTCCAGGCCTCTCTGAAATCGTCCTGCTGGTCATTTCTTACAGAGCAATAATATTCCATAATATTCATATACCATAATTTATTCAGCCATTCTCCAATTGAAGGGCATCTATTCAGTTTCCAGTTTCTAGCCACTACAAAAAGGGCTGCCACAAACATTCTTGCACATGTGGGGCCCTTTCCTTCCTCTAAGATCTCTTTGGGATATAAGCCCAATAGAAATGCTGCTGGGTCAAAGGGTATGCACAGTTTGATAACTTTTTGAGCATAGCTCCAAATTGCTCTCCAGAATAGCTGTATCCGTTCACCGCTCCACCAACAATGCATCAGTGTCCCAGCCTTCCCACATCCCCTCCAACCTTCATCATTAACTTTTCCTGTCATTTTAGCAAATCTGACAGGTGTGTAGTGGTACCTCAGGGTTGTCTTGATTTGCATTTCTCTGATCAATAGTGATTTGGAGCACCTTTTCATATGACTAGAAATAGTTTTAATTTCATCCTCTGAAAATTGTCTGTTCATATCCTTTGACCATTTATCGATTGGAGAATGGCTTGAATTTTTATAAATATGAGACAATTCTCTATATATTTTAGAGATGAGACCTTTATCAGAACCCTTAAATGAAAAGATGATTTCCCAATTTATTGCTTCCCTCCTAATCTTGACTGCATTGGTTTTGTTTGTACAAAAACTTTTTAACTTAATATAGTCAAAGTTATCTATCTGGTTTTCAATTAAGAGTTCCAGTTATGGGGCAGCTAGGTGGCGCAGTGGTTAGAGCACCAGCCCTGAAGTCAGGAGGACCTGAGTTCAAATCTGGTCTCAGACACTTCCTAGCTGTGTGACCCTGGGAAAGTCACTTAACCCCAACTGCCTCAGCAAAAAGCAAAGAGTTCCAGTTCTTTGGACATAAATTTATTTCATCTCCATAGGTCTGAGAGGCCCAATTTCTTCTTTAAAAGAATATATTTGGGTATAAAGTTTATAAGCTTTTATACTATCAAATTCCTTATTCCCAAAGCATATTTTTTCCAAGTTCGTTGTGTTGTTTTGATTTTTTGCCATCCCATTCTATTAAAACCTTTGCACTGAAGTCACCAAATGTGTTGTTTCAATTTCCAGAATTTTATTAAATTCATTACAAAATTTCTCTACCTCTTCATTTTCTGTAATGATTGGTTGTCAATTAAGAACTTTAGCAAAGTCGAAGGATACAAAATAAATCCACATAAATTATCAGTATTTTTATATGTTACCAACAAAGTCTAGCAGCAAGAGATACAAAAAGACATCATTTAATATAACTGTATAATCATACAAAATATGTGGGAGTCTACCTGCCACGGCAAAGCCAAGAATTACGTAAGTTAGATCTAAACAACTGGAAGAATTTCAAGTGCTCCTGGGTAGGTCTAGCTAATATAATAAAAATCACAATCATACCTAAATTACTCTGCTTATTCAGTGCCATACCAATCAAATTGCCAGAACTAGGAAAATATATATATATATAACAAAATTCATCTGGAAGAACAAAAGGTCAAGAATTTCAAGGGAATTAATGGAAAAAAATGCAAATGAAGGTGGCCTAGCTGTACCAGACCTAAAACTATATTATAAAGCAGTAGTCATCAAAACTGTTTGATAATGGCTAAGAAATACAGTAGCTGATCAGTGGAATAGGTTAAGCTCACAAGATATAATAGTGACTGACAATTGTAATCAAGTGTGATAAAGAATGCAGCTTCTGGTATAAGAAGTCATTATTTGACAAAACTTGCTGGGGAAACTGGAAAATAGTATGGCATAAACTGGGCACTAATACCTAATACTCTGTATCTGTCAAAATGGGTGTGTGATTTAGACATAAAGGGTGATACCATAAGCAAATTAGGAAAACAAGGGAGTTTACTTTTCAAATCTGTGGAGAAGGAAGGAATTTATGGCCAAAGAAGAACTAGAGAACATTATGAAAAGCAAAATAGATGATTTTGATTAATATTAAATAAAAAGCTTTTGCAGCCAATTTTAATTGCAGACCAGATTAAAAAGGAAGTAGAAAACTGGGGAAAATTTTTACTTCCAAGAGGTCTGATAAAGGTCTTATTTCTAAAATAGAGAACTGACTCAAATTTATAAGAATAAAAGTCATTCTCCAAGTGATAAATGGTCAAAGGATATGAAAAATATTCAGATAAAGAAATTTAAAAAATTTCTAGTCTTATAGTATAATGCTCTAAATCACTATTGATTAGAAAATTTTTTTTAAAAGCTTTTTATTTACAAAACATATGAATGATTTTTCTACATTGACCTTTGCAAAAACTTTTTTCCCCCAAGCTTTTCCCCTGATCCTCCCCACCCCACACCCCTAGATGACAGGTAATCTAATACATGCTAAATATGATAAATTATATGACAAATCCAATACATGTATACATATCTATACAGTTATCTTATTGCACAAGAAACATCAGATCTAGAAAGAGAAGAAGAAAAAAAAAAAAAAAACAACCTAAGAAGGAAAACAAAATGCAGGGAAATATTCACAGAAAGTGTTAAAATGCTGTGTTGTGGTCCATACTCAGTTCCCACAGGCCTCTCTGTGGATGTATACGACTATCTTCATCGCTGAACAATAGGAACTGGTTTGAATCACATCACTGTTGAAGAGAACCATGTCCATCAGAATTGATCATCGTATAGTCTTGTTGCTGTGTATAATGTTCTCCTGGTTCTGCTGATTTCACTCAGTATCAGTTCATGCAAGTCTCTCCAGGCCTCTCTGAAATCGTCCTGCTGGTCGTTTCTTACAGAACAATAATATTCCATAACATTCATATACCATAATTCATTCAGCCATTCTCCAATTGATGGGCATCCTTTCAATTTCCAGTTTCTTGCCACTACAAAAAGGGCCGCCACAAACATCCTTGCGCATGTGGGTCCCTTTCCCTTCTTTAAAATCTCTCTGGATGTATATGACTATCTTCATTGCAATTTAGAAAAATGCAAATTAAGACAACTCTGAGATAGATACCACACACCTCTCAGATTGGCTAAGATGACAGGAAAAGATAATGATAAATATTGGAGGGGATGTGGGAAAACTGGAACACTAATAAATTGTTGGTGGAGTTGTTAACTGATAAAACCAATCTGGAGAGCAATTTGGAATTAAGCCCAAAGGGCTATCAAACTTTGCATACCCTTTGATCCAGCAGTGTCTCTACTAGGTCTGTATTCCAAAGAGATCATAAAAAAAGGGAAAGGACCCACATGTGCAAAAATGTTTGTAGCAGCCCTTTTTTGTATGGCAAGGAACTGGAAACTGAGTGGTTGCTTATGCTATATGAATGTTATAGAATATTACTGTCCTATAAGAAATGATCAGCAGGATGATTTCAGAGAGGCCTGGAGAGACTTATATGAACTGATGCTAAGTGAAGTGAGTAGAACTAAGAGAACAGTGTACACAGCAGCAAAATTATGTGATAATGAACTCAGATGGACTTTTCAACAATGAGGTTATTCAGGCCAATTCCAATGGACTTATGATGGAGAGAGCCATCTCCATCCAGAGAGAAGAATGTGGGTAAAAAAAATTTTTAGGGGGTGTTGCTTGCTTTTTTTTTCTTTCTCATTTTTTTTCTTTTCTTCGGTTTTTCTTGTGCAGCATAATAAATGTAGAATTATGTATAGAAGAACTGCACACATTAAACATATATTGGACTGCTTGCTGTCTAGGGGAGGTGATGGGGGAAAGGAATAGGGAAAAACTTAGAACACAGGGTTTTGCAAGGTTAAATGTTAAAAACTATCTCTGTATTTTAAAAATTAAAAGATATTTTTAAAAAAATTGGCTCAATCAAAACTAGCTTAATTAGCCTGAACAAAAAAGAAGAGGCCTGAAGTATATTTTAAACCCATGATAAAATTAATTCTGCCAATTCTTTGATTTGCTTTATCGAATTGAACCTGAGAAACAGTTTTGTATTTACCTGAAATTTACTTCTGTCTCCTAGTTGTTTTTTCCTGTAACAAGAATGTCAAGGCTGAGATTATTCAGTTCCTCCACTAGGTTCACACTCAGTTATTTGACAAGAATTTACCATTTAAAATACTAGCAGCTAAGTTAATGTCTATAGCCATTAACAAAAACTGTTTGAAGTTCCCTCTTTTCCCCCTTTTTTCCCTAATAATCACTGCAGAAGCAAAAGCATCTAGATTCATTTTATATTTTTCCCTGTGGCTAAAACCAAAGAATTCATTACCAAACTGCTCATCTACTGGTGATGTAGCTCTTAACTAAGTTCATCTTCTAAAAGTAGTATGAAAATTTTTAAATATTCACAGATCTAGAGTTGGAGAAAAAATCTCTACAAACCCATCAAGAAAACAGTTAATCATTATTATTCAGAATATCATAAGCAATCTCCCAAAAATACTGAAAGACTGGAATAGACTTTATAAACAAACTTAATCACCCATTGGACAAATGGTTAAGTAGCCAAGAAAAAAAAAATAGCCTCAAACAGGACTACAAATTTTTTTGATAGATCTTTCTTTCCTATATCCACCACTTAATAAAGCTTTAAATACTTTCTGATTCTAAGCTCACTTCTCTAAAATAGTTTCTGCCTCTAACTAGTAGAGCTTGCCCTGAGGATCCTTTCTATTATACCTCAGTCCTAAAACAATACCAGTTTCTGTAGGGGTCAGAGAACACATTGATCCACAAAAGGCCTAATGCTCCTCATTTGTCACTGATTATATAAGCCCATCACTGATTATTTCCTTCTCTTGATTGTCTCTTTTTCTCATTTTCCTCAAAATCTCTTCCATGGGTCCATGCCCTTCCGCCCACTTCCTCAGGTGCCAGTTTCCCCCAAGAATTCCAATTCCCCTCAGATGTAAGACAAGCAGTCTTTTCAAGCAGAAAATCTCCAGACAAAACCCAGCACCAAATTATCATCTCCTTTTACAGAACTTGTCTTCCATGAGAACATTCAGAAGCAAAACCATGACCAAAGTAAGGTCTCCATCTTTTAACTACAATTCTTCCTTTTTTCTCAACCCAATTCCCTTGCAAGTTCTCTTCCTGAGAAAACAAAGGATCACCTTCTCTTCATTACTATTCCTCAATTTGATCTAGAAACATCACATAATGTCCTCTGTCCCTTTTTGCTCCCCTATTTCACATATTCTCCCATTTTGTAATGTAGTCCCACAAAAATATATTTTATTTTTATTCTTCTGTAGGCTGGATGTCTCCAGGTTCTATCAATAATGCACCATGCTCACCTTTCCACTGTTACTTCCACATGACTTCTACCTTCACCCATGTCTCTATGTATATTTAGAAAGAAGTCCTTGGTATCTCTTCAATCGGTCTATTGCTCTTCTTGGCTGTCGCATTCATTCACCCCTCCTTTATTTCTATTGTTTTACACATTTAAGAAGACATACCTTCAATTCTGCTTTTTACTAAGAATGTTTCAAATCTCTCCATAAATGAATGTCCACTCTTTTTTCAGGTATAGTTAAGCTCATCTTTGCAGGGTAGGGACCCTGGACTGCATCCTGAGTCCCACTGCTCTTCAGAACACATTATTTCATTCCCTCTTGCATTTTCTGTTGAGTACAGAAAACTCTTACTTTGAGGAGGGGCAGCTATATGGCAAAGTGGATAGAGCACTGGCCCTGGAGTCAGAAGGATCCAAGTTCAAATCCAGCCTCAAGACACTTAACACTTCATAGGTGTGTGACCCTGAGCAAGTCACTTAACCCCAACTGCCTTGCCAATTGTTTCTGTAATGAATTGTTCTATTTATTTATTTATTTTATTAAAAGCTTTTTATTTACAAAACACGAGTGTTTTTTCTACATTGACCTTTGCAAAAACTTTTTTTTTTGTTCCAAGCTTTTCCCCTCCTTCCCTCCACCCCCCACCCCTAGATGACAGGTAATCTAATACATGCTAAATAGGATAAATTATATGACAAATCCAATATATGTATACATATCCATAGTTATCTTACTGCACAAGAAATATCAGATCTAGAAAGAGAGAAGGAAAAAAAAAAAAAAACAACCTGAGAAGGAAAACAAAATGCAGGGAAATATTCACAGAAAGTGTTAAAATGCTGTGTTGTGGTCCACACTCAGTTCCCTCAGGCTTCTCTCTGGTTGTATATAACTATCTTCATCACTGAACAATAGGAACTGGTTTGAATCACATCATTATTGAAGAGAACCATGTCCATCAGAATTGATCATCATATAGTCTTGTTGCTGTGTATAATGTTCTCCTGGTTCTGCTGATTTCACTCAGCATCAGTTCATGCAAGTCTCTCCAGGCCTCTCTGAAATCGTCCTGCTGGTCGTTTCTTGCAGAACAATAATATTCCATAACATTCATATACCATAATTTATTTAGCCATTCTCCAATTGATGGGCATCCTTTCGATTTCCAGTTTCTTGCCACTACAAAAAGGGCTGCCACAAACATTTTTGCACATGTGGGTCCCTTTCCCTCCTTTAAAATCTCTTTGGGATATAGGCCCAGTAGAAACACTGCTGGGTCAAATTGGTATGCACAGTTTGGTAACTTTTTGAGCATAGTTCCAAATTGCTCTCCAGAATGGTTGGATCCGTTCACATTTCCACCACCAATGTATCAGTGTCCCAGTTTTCCCACATCCCCTCCAACATTTATCATTATCATTTCCTGTCATTTTAGCCAATCTGACAGGTGTGTAGTGGTACCTCAGAGTTGTCTTAATTTGCATTTCTCTGATCAATAGTGATTTGGAGCACCTTTTCATGTGACTAGAAATAGTTTCAATTTCTTCATCTGAAAATTGTCTGTTCATATCTTTTGACCATTTATCAATTGGAGAATGGCTTGAATTCTTACATATTTGAGTCAATTCTCTATATATTTTAGAAATGAGGCTTTTATCAGGACCTTTGAATGTAAAAATTGAATTGTTCAGTTTAAACATCATATATCATGAGAGTTTGCAGCCTTGGGATTTTTTCTGGAGGTGATTTCTGAATTTTTTCAATTGGTATTTTATTTTCTACCCTGAGACATTCTAGGCAGCTTTTTCATATTATTTCTTAGATTATGGTGTCCACGTTTTTATTTGTTTTCCAGAAGGCCTATCATGTCTTTTACATGCATGTTTTGTTTGGCCAACTAGGGGACACAGTAGATCTGAGAGCTAAACCTGGATACTTACTAGGTATGAGCCCTAGGCAAATCATGTAACCCTGTTTGCCTTAGTTTCTTCATCTGTAAAATGAGCTGGAAAAGGAAATGGCAAACCACCCAGTATCTTTGCCAAGAAAATTTCAAATGAGATTGTGAAAAGTAAGACACGACCAAACAACAACAAATGCTTTACTCCTTGGAGAGAGAAAATGTTACTGTTTTTGCTTTTCTTCTAAAATTTCCTTCATTTCTACGCATTTCCCATTTTTTTGCTTTTGTTTTGCTTTTTGATAAGACTTGTCAGCAGAGATTCTAGGGTTTGTTTTTGTTTTTTTATTCTGCCCACTATTTTTGCTGTGCAGGTCATAAAATTCCATATTCCTCATTTCTATTTTAAACCTCTCAAAAACAGCATGTGGTGGTTCTATGATCTCCTATATTCTACAAAATCTTCTGTCTTACCAAGTGTTAGATTATTTTCCTTTGTTTTACTCATAAAGGTCTAAATTGGTTTACTAGATCTCAAAACCTCATTGCCTTCTGATTCTAATTTTTTTTTCCCTGTTTATTCATTTGCTTATATTCAAGGTTGTCTTCTTCCTGAGATCTCTGATAATTTTAATCTTTTCCTCTTCCCCTCCTTCCAACCCCTTATACTGCTCAACTTTCTGACTTCCACCCCTTTGAAAGCAGATTCCCTAAGATGTGGAGCTCAAAGTATCTCTACCTCCTCCCACACTGAGCCAGACCATGTGTCTAACCTGACCCCAGCAACTATTTTGGGGAGGTAGGAAAAGAAGGCATTGGACTATGCTAGATGCTATGCTCATTCCCTCAGCCTTAATGGCACATCCCTCCCCTCCCACACACACATCCAAATGTCACAATGTTCTATCTCAGGGTTTTGTCCCACTCCCTCTGCTACTCAGTTCCCTGGCCTTGTTCTAAGCAATTTAGCATCCCTGTCAATGGATAAATCAACAGAATGGGTTTCTGAGATTCTAAGAGACGGAAAAGTGTTCGGATGTTGGATTGAGCTCTATTTCAAGGCCAAACGTGTCCTTCCTGTTCTGTTTCCTATGTTCCACTACTGTCTTTGAGAAATCTTGTTAAAACACAGAATGCTGCCAGTTGCTGCCCCAACAAACTTTCATAACTTAGAGCTTGCAACTTAATGACCCTGGAAAAAGATTGAAAGAATGGGGCTTAAGGCTGGATGTAGATGGAAGGCCATAGGTTAAGTCTTAAGAGTTGGTTACTGTGGCCTCATTGTGGAGCTGTGGCATAATGGATGTCATGTGAGCTCAAGATGGATAATTGATATTCGTGTTTTTGTTTTAACTTTTTCTGGGCTCCAACCACCCTAGAACCATGAAGATAAGCTGTAGTTACTTTACTTTTCACAAACAATTTATTTTGGAAAAATGCAGTCTTCCAATATTGTTAGTCACATGATCTGAAAGTTTACCTATGGAATTTCTACCCCAATTTTGAAGCCTAATCTGAAAACCTTATTCATGAATGCTGCTTTTTAACTCCTTTTCCTCCCAATCAACAAAATTATCTTCCTCTCCCCCAACCTTACACAATACTATTTATATTTGTATAACATTTATAATACAATTTATATTTGTATAACACATTTTATATATATCATGCATTATTGACTCACATTGAGTAAAGAATAAAATCTATTTCATAAAATTAAAATGTTCTGTAATTTCCATTTAAATACACATCTGAAAAGCTGTAAGAGTAGTTTGTTTATAGTTGGTTGGTTTTTTTTTTTTTTTGAAAAGTGCTAGTTTAAAACACGTATAAGTATCTTCAATACAATGTCCCAATTCTTTGAAACTGAACTCCATTCATCAGGCTTGGTGACAGATTAACTGCTACAAGGGAGAAGAAAAAAAGTTTTCACTTGTCAATTAATCCAGCTTCCTTAATTTTGGTGAAGAAGAATTTCTCCACGATATTGCCACATTTGTAGTATTTGCTCTCAGGGGGGTTGTACTCTTTGCAAATGGTAAACACCCGCTGTAAATCTGCCATGAATAATCTCTTAGTACCTATTCTTGAGTCGTTGACTCATGGTTTTCAAATCCATAGGGACCCTTAGAACTTCATAATATATGGGAGCTTCCGTTCTCTTCACGGGTTGCATGAAGGGCCAAGTGTTTTGATGGTTCTTCACCTGCTACAGGATGTTCTTTAATATGCTGTAAAGCTGATCATCCTTCTCTTGATGTTCTTAAGCTGATCAATGTCCTTCCCAAAAATGTGGTGCCAATAAGTGAACATCCAATACTCCAAATGTGATATGGCCTAAGAATATAACACTTTTCTAGTCAATTACACCATGATCACTTTTTTTTAACCTGTATCACACTAACTCAAATTGAGTTTACAATCTAACAAATGAAAAGGCAACTCCAGATCTTTTTCAGATGAAATGTCATCTAGCCATACAATTAACTCTATAGTTGAAACTGACTGGAGAATGAGGGGCAGAGATATACCAAATGTAAAGCCTTATGTTTAAATCTACTGATCTGCATCTTGGTAGGCCAGCTAAGTGGCACAGTAGAACCAGAGCTGGAAAAAGGAAGTCCTGAGTTCAAACACTACTTAAGAGATTTACTAGCTATATAACTTTGAGAAAGAAAAAAAACCTGTTTCCTCACTTATAAAATGGAAATACTAATACTGTCTACTTGGCAGGGTTTCGAGGTATATCAAAGGAAGTAACATGAAAAGTATTTTGCAAACCTTAGAGTGCTATATAAATACTAAATCCAACTAAACATTTTAGTTATGCCTCCCAGGTTAATGTCTTCTGTAAATTTTTTTGTAATTTTTTTTTAAATGGTAAATAGCACAGGGTCAAGGATAGCTCCTTGAATATCCCAATGAGGACTTCCCAATAAATCTACTCATGAGATCCAGTCATTCAATCAGTTCTAAATCCACCATAATTTTACTACTCTGAAGACCACATCTGGGCAATTTGTCCACATGAAGAGCATAAAAGACTAGTTGAACACTCTCATTTTATAAGGTGAAATCCTCCCAATGAATTTCATTATACCATTATTTAGAAACAATATATGTTAAATGCTACACTATAATGAAAACACCTTAAACAAAAGATTTGGCCAATCTGGTTTTATATCCTGCCTCAAGTCAGACACATAAGAGCTAAAGCAAGTCACTATACTTAGGTAAAGTAGTAGTTCATTTATTTGTAAATGAAGATAATAGTAGATAAGAGTGGAAATAGTGAATGAATGAAAAAGCAATTATTAAAAGAAAATGCTGCATGGATTAAAGAAAATAATGTACATAATGTATTTTATAAAACCTAAAACAGCTATTATTAACTACTGGCTATTATTAATACACAAAATCAATGAAGAAAGACAAAACTAAAAGACTAGAAAAAATTTAAGGTACTATGAGAAATGGTGGGAGAACAATGTTCTGTTTCCACAGATATTGTGACTTGACTATAAAGATAAGGAAGTAGGGAGGCAGGGTTATATCAGTGGTCTTCTTAGACAGTAGTACTTGTAGGCACAAAAGAATTTATTCAAATACAAAGTCAGAATGAAGGTTAAGATAGATATCTCCAACCTGGAACTAGCTAAACCTAAAGTTTCTGATAAGGGGGCTCAGGCCTAAAACTGGCTAAAATCAGCTGGAGTCAACAAGTAAGTTTTGCAAGCAGGAATGCTTAATGAACTTCATGTATATTAAGGGATACATCCCAAAGGTAGGATTAGTCCCCATCTTTGAATATGGGAAGTATGATCAGGTAGGAGGAACATATTAAGGAATGCATGTTGTGAGAGTGGAATGATGTTAGAGACTTCTGAAAGGTCTCTGGTGAAAACTCTACAAAGGAGAAGGAAGTAAGATTAGGGTATAATGGTGGGCTCTGATAACTGAGTTATGTGGATAACAGATGGGGTTTTCACACCTGCTGGCAGGAGTGTATTAAAAAGTTAACTGATTCACTTAACCTGATTCACTACAAATCTTCTGGTGGTTCAGAGTATTAATAAAAAGAAATAATGTAAATTCTTTTAAAAGTCCTGTGTTATCTCTATATTTTACCAGTCATAATAGTTGACATTTATAGTCTGCAAAATATCTTGCAAATGGGGGCAGCTAGGTGGCGCAGTGGATAGAGCACCAGCCCTGAAGTCAGGAGGACCTGAGTTCAAATCTGGTCTCAGACACGTAACAGCTGTGTGACCCTGGGCAAGTCGCTTAACCCCAATTGCCTCAGCAAAAAAAAAAAAAAAAAAAAATCTTGCAAACATTATTTTATTTGGACTTTACATCAGTATTATTTTTTTTTTAAGTCTGAGAAAATGATTAAGTGATTTACTCCTCAGAGGCAGGATTCTATGATACCACAGTGTCTCTCAATAAAGTGTTTCAATACAAATTTTGGTCCCTTCTTAAATGCATGATAGGATCAAAGTATTTAGAGTGGTAGAAGTTATATAAGAGATGATCTAATACACTCTCCTTAGTTTATAGAAGAGGAAACCAAGACCTAGAGAAAGTGAACTGCTTATACATTCACAGGGGAATTAAACAGGATTGTCATTTGAACTCAGATGTGCAACTACAAATCTCATGTTTTTGTCACTAGACATTATACAAGAAATAATGTAACTTTTTCTTGATAATTCATGAGCATCATTAGACTCAGTATTATATGATGTCCTACGGAGATACACAGAACCAATAATCTCTAAATTAAACAGCCCCAGCATTTCATCAACTTTTAGCTGTCTTCCTTTTTAATCAGTTGTCAGTCATCATATTTACATCATTTATTCTTCCCACCCAAAGTAACAATCCATCCTTAAAAGCCCAACTCAAATACCAACACCTCAATACAATTCAATAAACATTCATTAAATGTCTACAATGTGAACACTGTGCTGGGTTCCAAAGGTAAAGATTTCTCCTCTACCACCCACTCTCACTACCGCACTCCCCAAAAAACCCAGACCCCACACAAAAGAAGTTATTTATATTTTGTTCTGCCACTAGCCCTCATAGTTTAGACCAGCAAGAAACAATTCTACTTCCTCTAAAGTCCTACAAATTTTATCTCATTTATCAGAGAGCCTTATATTCATCTCTTCTAGACGGCAGTTTCTTTAGAGCAAAAACTAGAACTTGTTCGTCCAATCACTGACTTATAGCTCCAGATACATGATAGGTATTTAATTGTTTGTATTTTTTAAACAAATATTTTTATTTTAATGCTATTATATGAATTCCCTAGCTTAGTATAATTTCTTTATATAGCATAATAGGTCAAAGCTGTATTAATTTAAATTGAAGTTGTCTCCAAATATTTAGTTATGCATTTCTGCAGACTATTTTATAATTAGATTCATTGAGTTCCTAGATAGATCTTGGTAGATACAGTCCCAAGTATTTAATAGCTTCAATATAGTTATCTTAAATGAGACTCATCTTTCTTACTCTTTGTGCTGGGTTTCATTAGTTACATAGTGGAATGTTGAAGATATCTTATATCTTGCAACTTTGCAGAAGTTACTATTTGATTTATTTTTAGTTGATTCTTTAGGGTTCTCAAGAACATTATTATCATCATTATCTGCAAAAATCATTAATTTTGCTTCCTATTTAACTTTGCTTATTCCCTGTTTCTTTCCCCTTCCCTTTTCTAATTGATACTGCTAGCCATAATAGTGATGCTAATAGGTACCCTTGCTTTACCCCAATCTTATTGGAAAGTCTCTAATTTTTCACCAAATAGGTCAAACCAATACAATAAAAAGACAATGCTATCTAAATTCATTTACTTATTCAAAAACATGTCCATCTAACACCCTAAAGGATATTTTATAAAGCTAGAAAATCCAAGTTAGAATAAAATCTCATATGGACTACAACATATCATTTTCATGCTATCGATGTTTGCTTGCATTGGATTTCCTTTTTCAGATATTTTTTGTTCATGTAGATACAACTGTTCTTGCACAGCAAGATAAGTACGGAAATATGTATACATATATTCGACTTGGCAAGTATTTTAATATAATTAACATGTAGTGGACTTCCTGCCATCTAGGGGAAGGGAGGGGACTAGGGGGGAAAATTTGTAATGGAAAGCTTTGTAAGAATCAATGTTGAAGAACTACACATACATATGTTATGCAAACAAAAAGCTTTAATAAAAAAAAAAGAATAAAATCTCAATGATAATAACAAAAAAATATCCATGGAATATTTCAAAAAATATTACAAAAGGCAGAGCCAAGATGGTAACATAAAGGCAGGGACTCACTTGAGCTCCACTCCAAACTTTTCCAAATACCATTAAATAATGATCCTAAATAAATTTGAGTGACAGAACTCACAAAAAGAGTGAAACAATGTTCCAACAAAAGACAACTTAGAAAAAAAAGATCTGATGCACCAGCTGAGTGTAGTACAGTCAAGTGCAGGCCATACCAGCACATCCCAGTGCTAGAAGGGGTACTAGCTCACCAGAGTTTGGGGTCTCAGTGTAAGGAAGGGGTGGGCGGAGGAGGTAGAGGAGAAATCATCATCATAGTTCCAGGGCAGAAAAGAGTGCATGTAGTCACTCTCACCAGAGCATTGGCCAGGAAAGTAGTAAACACATCTCTCCTTAGAAGTTGGAAGAAATGAAAACTTACAGCTGCCTAGAAGGATCTCTGAAAACAGCTACAAAACCCCCTGAAGCTTGGCACAGTGAATCCTTTACCCTCGGAGCAGAGACCCACTTTAACAAAGAGTTAAAAGTGAAGTAATAGGCTAGGGAAAACAGCAAACAACAGAAAAAGATTCTAACCATAGAAAGTATGGTAGCAAAGAACTTCAAAACACTCAAAAGATAAAAGTCAAAGCTCCTACATCCAAAGCTTCCAAAATAATTATGAATTGCTCTCAGATCATATAAGAAGAATTCAAAGGGGATTCTGAAAATCAAGTATGAAAGAGCGAGGAAAAGAGAAATGAGAGTGATACAAGATAATCACGAAAAACAAGTCAACAGCTTGGTAAAGGATATTAAAAAATATTAAAGAAAATAACCCTTAAAAAACAGATTAGGTCAAATGATAAAAAAGAAAAAATAAGCTAGTGAGAAGAATGGCTTAAAAAAAAAAAAAAAAAAAAAACAGAATTGACCAAACTGGGAAAAAATCCATCCAAGAAAACAGATCCTTTAAAAGCAGAACTAGACAAATGGAAGAGAAAAACTCAATGAAGAAAATAATTCCTTAAAAATTAGAATTAAGCAAATGGAGTCTAATGACTATGAGAAATCAAGAAATAATAAAGTAAAACTAAAAGAATGAAAAAAAAAAAGAAGACAATGTGAAATATTTCACTGAAAAAAACAACCTAGAAGATAGATCCAGGAGAGATAATTTTAAAATTATTGGACTACCCAAAAGCTATAATCAAAAAAAGAGCCTAGACATCTTTCAAAAAAACTGTCCTGATATTCTAGAACCAGAAAGTAAAATAGAAATTGGAAAAATCCACCAATCAATCACCTATTGAAAGAGAGCCCAAAATGAAAACTTAGGAATGTTATATATAACATAATTCCAGAGTTCCCAAATCCAGGAGAAAATATTGCAAGCTGCCAGAATGAAACAATTTAAATATCTTGGAACTACAATTTGAGTAACACAAGATTTAGCAGTTACTACATTAAAGGATCAGAGGACTTGGGAAAATAATATTCCAAAGGGCAAAGGAATTAGAATTATAACCAAGAACCACACCTAAAAAAAAGTACAATCCTTCAGGGCAAAAAAACGGAAATTCAGTGAAATAAAGAACTTTTAAGAATTCTTGATGAAAAGACCATAGCTGATTAGAGAATTTGGTTTTCAAATACAAGACTCCATAGAAGCATAAAAAGTAAACAGGAAAGAGAAATTATAAGGGACTCTCAGACATTTTGAACTGGAGACCACACAGACACCTCAAACTCAGCATTCCCAAAATTAAAGTTATCTTACCCAAAAAGATCAGTCGTTCCAACACTGCCCTCAAGGATACTAGCATACTTTCAGTCATCCAGGTTCAAAACCTCAGTGTCATCCCCATTCATCTATCTAATTAGTTTTCACATTATAAATTTCTATTTTCACAATACTGCTCAAATCCAATTTCCATCTATTCATACAACTACTACCTTAGTTGATGTTATTGAATCCTCTCACTTATACTATTGACAAAGCTTTCTAAGTGGTCTCTCTGTCTCAAGAGTCTCCTCACTTGAACTGAATCAAATTTATAAGAATACAAGTTATTTCCCAATTGATAGCTAAAGGCTATAAACAGGCTGTTTTCAGATTTAAAAAAATAATACCAAAGCTATCTGAATCATACAAAAAAATGCAAATTAAAACAACTCTGTGGTACCACCTCACCTATCAGATGGGTTTAATATGGCAAAAAGGAAAATGATAAATATTGGAGGACATGTGACAAAACTAAGATATTAAAGCACTGTTAGTGCAGTCAGAACTGATTCAATCATTCTGGAGAACAATTTGGAACTATGACAAAAGGGCTATAAAGCTGTATATTTTTTTTTGATCTAGTAATACCACTGCTAGGTCTGCACCTCAAAGAGATTTTTTTTTTTAAGAGAAAAGAACCTATTTGCACAAAAATATTTATAACAGCTCATTTTGTGGAAACAAAAAATTGGAAATTAAGGAAATACCAATAATTGGGGAATGGCTAAAAAGTTCTGTATATGATTGTAATAGAATATTATTGTACTATGAGAAATAACAGCAGGATGGTTTAAAAAAAAAAAAAAACAACACCTTGACTTACATGAACTAATGCAAAAAGCAGCAAGTAAAACCCAGGAGAACTTAGTAGTAGTTGTACAACTACAACACTATGCAAAGAAAAACTGTGAAAGATTTACCTCAGCTCTTTTCAACAATAGAATGACCCAAGACAATCCCAAAAGACTCATGATGAAAAATGCTACTAAGACTCCAGAGAAAGAACTTATATTGACTGAATATAGACTGAAACACGCTTTTTCACTTTTGTTCTTTATTTGTTTGAGTTTTCTCACACAAAATGACTAACAGAAATGTTTTACACAATTACACATGTATGACCTATATCAGACTAACTGTTTCAAGGAAAGGTGAGGTGAGGGAAGAAGAGAGGGAAAGAATTTGGAACTCTATAAACTTTTTTTTAATGTTAAAAATTGTTTTTTACATTTGCTAAAATAGTTTCCTAAAGCATATGACGACTAATCATGCCTCTAAACACTCTATTAATCTAGCTATACTACCCAACTTGCAATTCCTTGATCACAAGGCTCCACCTCCCAGTTCCATTCAAACTAACATTGGCTGTCCCTTTACCTGGAATGTTCTGCCTACTCAACTGAACCTCCCAGAATCCCAGACATTCTTTAAGACTCAGCTCAAACATTACATTCTGTAAGCCTCCAGCGGCTAGTGTCCTCCCCTTTAAGTTTATCATCTATCTATTCTGTACATACCTATTTATATATTTTTTCTTTCCCCAATTAGAACATGGGGTGGAAAGGTTTTTTTGTTTGTTTGTTTGTTTTTTTAAATCCCTAACACTTAACTTAGTGCCTGGCACATAGTAAGAACTTCACTCTCTCTCTACACTATTAAATAACATCCAGTTTTTGCAAACACCTCCTCACTAGCATCTTTACTATTAAGACCTCTAGGCCAGAGTAAATACACATGTCATCAGCTTTAATTTGCTTCAACTCTTCCCAAACTCAAAGAGGGCATTCCAAACACTAATACCTCTACTCACCCACGCACGACCAGCATGCCTTAAATCTCCTAACTACTAATGAAGCTACTATTTATTCACAAAGTATTTTGCTAGAAACAGTCAACACACTTTCCTTCAAGATTTTCCAATTTTTTTGAGTCATAAAATAGGAACAGAGACTGGACCTGTGATTTTAATGGAAAAGAGAACTTCCCTCTCCCAATTCAGGAAGGCATCTTCCCTACAATTTATGATCTTAAGAGATTTGTCTAGACCAGGGCTTCTTAAATTTTTTCTCACTTCAACCCCTTTCAGGCAAGAAATTTTTATGTGACCCAGGATATAAGTATATAAAATAGGTATACAAATCAAACATTTACTGATAATAAAATTTTAATTTCATGACCCTCACCTTCAATTATGAGACCCCATATGGGACTGCAAACCACAGTTTAAGAATCAATAACAGGTTAAGTAATTTGCCCAGATTCAAGAAGCCAAAATATGTCAAAAGCAGAACATGAAGCTAGTTTTTTGCAGGCTTCAAAAATGGTTCTCTACCCATTAAACAATGTGATGATTCCTCTCAAGCAAGGAATAAATACATGAAAACATTACCAAATCTGCAAGAGCTAAGTAACAATAAGTATATTTTAAAACAAGAAAAAAGTGCCATTACCTGAGAGCTGGTAAGCCTTAATGAAAGAATATATTTGGCTAGAACTTTTTATTTTTCCTTTGGCTAGATTTTGAAGGATGAATAGATTTTAGATTAGCAGAGATATGGGATTAGGATTTTTTCAAGAGAAAATAACTGGTGAAATAAGAATAGGAAAGTTGGTAAATGCAGAATTTTTCCAAGAAGCAATTAAACCAATCTGGCTAAAGTGGGTTCACATAGACTAGTAAGAGATAAAGCTAGAAAAATAAGTTAGAGAGTGCCTTGAATATCACACTAAATCCTTTTTCCAATGGACAATGAAAAACCAGGTTCAAGGTATGACAATCTGTGAGTGGCTTTAATAGAAGGTACAAAAAAATGGAAGTCACAGAACTTATCAAAGCTGGCAAACTTGGAGCCTGGGATGCTAGAGATGTCATTAACTAAAAACCTAAAGTCACCCAAGTTGAAACCAAGGGAAATGAAAAAAGTATGACCCAAGATCTAAAGTTTCTAAGAAGTCTGAGAGAGTCAAAAGTACAAAAAGCTGCAGAAAAGTCTAATAATTCCAAAAACAGAGAAAAGATAATTTTTTTTGGATTACGATTAGACTGTTGCTAATGTATAAGAAAGTAGTTTTGGTAAAAGGAAAAGTGACACAGGATGATATAATAAAAAAGGATATAAGATGGTATCTAAATGATGGTAGCAGGGTCATGTGAAAAATTATTGGTTTTGCTTCTCCCTTATCATGTACTCCTTCCCTCCCCCAACCCCCTCAAGGAGATGGAACTGAGAAGAGAAAATTCCAAAGGATTTGAAGAATCCTAGAAGAAATCAGGTGCTAGAGTAAGCAATAAAGGAATAGGACAAAGGGCACAAATTGAAGGATAGCCTCAGAACAGAAAAAATTCCTATGTTACAAAAATCAAAACAGTCAATATTCATTAAGCATCTACCAGAAAAGGTACTAGGTTATTAAACAAATTTTAAAAAAAGAAGAAGAGAAGAGAAGAGAAGAGAAGAGAAGAGAAGAGAAGAGAAGAG
>JAJPUD010001975.1:229327-302405 GCA_023553655.1 Myrmecobius fasciatus
AGAAGAGAAGAGAAGAGAAGAGAAGAGAAGAGAAGAGAAGAGAAGAGAAGAGGAAAGAAAAGAAAAGAAAAGAAAAAAACAGTTCCTACACTGAAGAAATTTGCATTCTATTGAAGGAGACAATGTATACATACTTAAATGTGTGGGATATGAACCAGACTTGGTATAGGAAACCTCCAGGAAAGCAAACTTCCTTTATCAATGGAAGTAGGTACCTTCTCTCCAATTTTGTTAACTAGAATTACCAAAAATAATGGTGTCAAACTGAATAGAAAAAGGGCCCCTAAACCATATTATAAGGCCCTGCAGGCCTTGTACTGACTGTTTTATAATGTAGTATTATCTGTGTTTTAATGTATTTCTATTCTTTTAAATATTTTCCAATTATATTTAATCTTGCTTTGAGTGCACTCAGAAGTATTGGAGGCTTTAAGTTTGATACCTCATAGCTGCAGCAAAGAAGTTTCACAGCCAGGATGCATCAAAGGCAGGACTTGAATCCAAGAAGACCTCACTTTGTCTGTTCTCTAGCATAATGCTCCTCTAAGTTTACACAAAAGTAGTACAAGGTAACTTGGAGTGGACAAGATCTAAAATAACCAGCATAGACTTTATATGTGGAGTGAGTAATGAAGGATAAGCATTGTTTGAACCTTAAAGAAATTGAATCATATAAACATTGGAAAGGATATGGGAAAACTGGAACACTAATGCATTGTTGGTGGACTTGTGAACTGATCCAACCATGCCATTTGGGCATGGAATGTCTGTATCTCAAAGAGATGATAAAAAAGAGGAAAGGACCTATATGCACAATAATATTTATAGCAGTTCTTTTTATGGTGGCAAGAAACTGGAAATTGAGGGTACACCTATCAATTGGGGAATGGTTGAACAAATTGTGATATATGAATGTAATAGAATAGTACTGTCATGTAAGACATGGGCAGGCAAATTTCAAAAAAACTGACACATGAGCGGATATGTATGAGCTGAGTGAAGTGGACTGAACCAGGAGAACATTGTGAATAGTAATAGCAACACTGGAATGATCAACTAAGACAAACTTAGTTCTTCTCAGCTTAAAGGAGGTAGAATTGGTTTTTATTGCATATCCAAAGGAAATAAGAGACATCATTTCATGGGGATACAGATATAAGGGAATTTAGAAGAGAAAGGGTTGGGGAGAGAGGGGGGGAGAGGAGGGCATCATAGAAAATGAAAGAGCACAGATTATTTATGATCTGCACTGTTGAAGGATCAATCTATATGGACAAAAGTAAAGATACATTGAAGTAATATCCATTTCTGCAGAAACTACCCTAAAAAATATTTGTCTTTAGTAACTAAGTAGAAAAGAAACAAGTATGTATTAAGCATCTGAATGTGCTAAGTGTTTTACAAATATCTCATTTAATCCTCACAACAACCCTGACAGATATATATATACTATTATGATCATCATTTTACAGTTGAGGAAGTTGAGGCAAACAGAGGCCTATGATGACACAACTAGTAAATGTTATTGACTTAACTTCAAGTTTTCCAAACTCCAAGTTCAGTGCTCTATCCACTGGCTGCTTTCCTTAGGTTAAAAAACAGTCCCAGCAAAAACAACATTCTAGAAAATAGTGAGGACACACCACTCAAACTGGCTAAGATGATGAGGGAAGATAATGATAAATGTTGAAGGGGGTATGGGAAAACTGGGACTCAAATATATTATTGGTGGAGTTGTGAAATGATCCAGCCATTCTGGAAGTCAATTTGGAACTACACCCAACTGCATACTTGGATCAGGGAGTGACACTCCTGGGTCTGTATCCCCCCCAAAAAAAAAATCATAAAAGAAGGAAAAAGACCTACATGTGTAAAAGTGTTTGCAGCAACTCTTTTTGAAGTAGCAAAGAACTGGAAATTGAATGGATACCCATTAATTGAGGAACAGCTGAATAAGTTATGGTATACAAACATAATGAAATATTACTATTCTATAAGAAATGATGTAGCAGGCTTATTTTAGAAATGCCTGGACTTACATGAATTGATGCTGAGTGAAGTGAGCAGAATCAGAATTATAGTATATACAGAAACAGCAAGATTATGTAATGATCAACTGTAATGGACTAGGCTCTTCTCAGAAAAGCAGTTATTCAAGAAAATTCCAAAAGACTTGGGATGAAAAATGGCATCTGCATCCAGAGAGAGAACTATGGAAACTGATCGTGGATTAAAGCATAGTGTTTTCACCTTTTGTGTCTATTTTTCCTTTCTCATGGTTTTTTCCCCTTCTGGTCTGATTTTTCTTGCACAATATGATAAATGTGGAAATATGTTTAAAAGGGTTGCACATATTCAACCTATATCACATTGTTTGCTGTCTTGGGAAGTGGGGAGGGAAGGGAGGAAAAAAAATTTGGAACACTAAATCTTACAAAAATGAAAACTATATGTGCATTTGAAAAAATACTATTGAGGAAAAAAAGGAAATAGTGAGGAGATATAATTGTGGGATCATTGGACTCCATGAAAACTATAATGGAAAGAAAAATCCTAGATTAAAAATATCACAAACCAGTCCAAAGCTAACAGAACTAAAGGCCATGGTGAAAATAAAACCTATTGGACACCACATGAGAGAAACCTCAAACTAAAAACACCTAGAAATGTCACAGACAAAATCTAGAAATTCCAGAACAAAGAAAAACTATTGCTGACAGATGGTCACATAAGACTCAGCAATAAAGGAGAGAAAAATCATAGACTATGATATTTTAAAAAGCTAAATATAATGGCTTATGAACAAAAATAATTTATGCTATAAATCTTACTAATAAACATTTAGTGTTGACAGTAATCAATAATCAAATCAGTTAATTTATGAAGTGCCTGCTAAGTATCAAATACTTTGCTAGGCACCCAGGATATTAGTACAAAGAATGAAATAGAAGCTACTTGCACTTTTACATTTTAACAGGAAAGATAAGTGTATATAAAAATATGCATAGCATTGTAGTCAATAAATGTTAAGGAAAATGAGGCTAGCAGTTAAATAGAAAGAAATCAGGAAAAATTTCATGAAGAAAATGTCCCAATTCTAATAGACTTGTGATGGAGTCATCTGCATCTAGAAAGAGGACTGTGGGGACTGAATGTGGATTACAACATTTTCACTTTTTTGTTGTTTGCTTGCTTTTTTTTTCTTTTGTCATTTTTTCCTTTTTGATTTAATTTTTCTTGTACTACAGCATAATAAATACAGAAATATGTATAGAAGAATTATACATGTTTAAAATACTGATTACTTGCTGTCTAGGGAAGGGAATGGAAGGGAAGTGAAAGAACAATTTGGAACAGGGTTTTGCAGGGGTGAATGCTGAAAACTCTACCTATATTTTGGAGATAAAAAAAACTATTATTAAAAAGAAAAGAAAAGAAAATGGCCCTTAAGCTGTATCTTAAAGGAAAAGAGAAACTATGAGGCAGAAGTAAAGAGGAAATACATTCCTGGCATGTGAGACAGCAAGTATAAAAAGGTAACAAGAAAAGGAGATTGAGTATAATGTCTGACAAATGGAAAAGAATAGTCTGGATTAATCTCAGATTGTGGGAGGAGGAATAATGTCCAATGAAGTTGAAAAATAGGCTGATGCCAGATTATGAAGTGCTTTAGCAACTAAATAGAAGCATTTATATTTCTTCCTGGAAGAAACAGAAAGACATTGGCCAAAATGAGTAGGGCAGTCGCATGGTCAGATTTGTACTTGAAAATCACTTTGGCAGTTGCTGCCTTGCTGGACTTGATCTAAGAGACTTGAAGCAGGAAGACTAAGAGGCTAGTTCAATAATCTAGAGAAAGGTAATGAGGGTTTGAAATATAGCTTCCAAATTAGAGAAGAGGTACTAAGATGATGTGAGTAAAGTTGGAATGGAGTTGAGAGGAGATTGCAAGATTTGGCAACTCATTAAATATATGTGGTTGAAGCAGTGAAGAATCAAAGAAAATGCTGAGTTTATAAATCTAGAAGACTGGAAGTATGGTGATGTCTTCAATTTAAAAAAAAAAAAAGGAAAGACTGGAAGAAGAAAGGAATTGAGGGGAAAGATGAGTTTAAATTTTGAATATGTTGAATTTAAAATACGTTCAGAACATCCATTTTGAAGTGTACAACAAATAACTGATGATGCAGAACTGAAGCTCAGGAAGGATATTGGGGTTGTATATTTTTACATCTATAGGTAGAAATCCACTGTTCATCTGCAAAGAGAAGACTTGCAAATATTCCTGATGGAAAGGTCAAAGTCATGGAGAAACTTTGAAAATATAAAGGGGCAAGACCCTATGACTTGACAATCTCCTCAAGCTCTCCTTTTCACTGACAAATTCCTTTTATTTTTTTTTGCTGAAGCAATTGGGGTTAAGTGACTTGCAGAGGGTCACACAGCTAGGAAGTGTTAAGTGTCTGAAGCCAAATTTGAACTCAGGTTCCTAGCTGCCCCTCACTGATAAATTCCTAGGAAAAAAACTCTATACTTCCAGGAAAAAAAAAAAAAAGTTGTTGATGATCATTTCCTCCACTAACTTCTCAACCTCTTAAAAAATTCAATTGAAGTGAAGATGGAACAACAGGAGTAAGCACAATAAATATCTTCCGACAAAAATTCCTTCAAAGAAATCTAGAACACCCAACAAACTGAATTCTGATGAGGAAATTCAAGAAAAAGCCTCAGTTACTTTTCCAGGCTTTGGTCAGTATTGAGAAAAAGACAGGGAAATCCAAGGGCACTATGGACAGGGTATGGCCATGAGCATCTTGTGGAACACACCAATACAGGAAGAATCAAAGTAAAAGATACCAAATTTCTCACAGTATGTGGGAATAGGTACTTTGCTAGAAGATCTTACACCTGCTATAAAATTTGGAGTCACAGGCCCAGGGCAATCTAAGGAACCCTTGGAGTGGCAGGAATCACAGAGCTAAGAGAAGATGGGTATTATTATTCTGAACCAATAGAGCTTTGCAGCTAGCTGATAATGGTTGAGTCGGGCAGCAGATTACTGTTGTTCAGACATACTCTAATTACACTTAACTCAGATCCAAACCCACACCAAGAACTTGCAAAGTTCAAATGAGTACGGGAAATGTTTAAACTTTGCCTTGGATCAAACCACTTTAGGAGGCTAGAAAATTTGTAGTTCTCCCATCTGAACTGTTCCTGTGAACTGGAAACAAATCCAACATTCAATATTGCCAAGAAAATAGCAACAGAACCAGGCCAGGCCTTCTCTCCAGAGATGCAGAAAGCTTATCCCTAACCTCAAGTCCAAAGTCAGAAAGTAGACTTGAAAAGTAAACAAGGCAAAAAGGATTCTACCACAAAAGGCTATGGTGAAGGGAACACAAGACACAAACCTGGAAGAAAATGACTCAAACTAAATAGATTAAGATTGAGAAAACAGTTTAAGATTTAAAAAAAAAAAAAAAGGTAGAGTTAGGGAAGAAGAGATCTTAAACTCTAAGGATGTATAAAAGAATTAGAATCTGAGGGGATTACCCATCAGTTCAGGAATGGCTGAAGCAATTAATGCATATGGATGGAATGGGAGTATTTTCTTTTTTTAATTTTTATTAAAACTTTTTATTTACAAAACATATGCATAGGTAATTTTTCAGCATTGACCTTGCAAAACCTTCTGAAATTTTCCAAATTTCCCCTCCTTCCCCCCTCTCCCTCCCCTAGATGACAGGTAGTCCAATGCATGTTAAATATGTTAAAATATCTGTTAAATCCAATATATGCATATGTATATATATATGTGTGTGTGTGTATATACAAGAAATATATATAATATATACACAAGAAAAATCAGATCAAGAAGGAAGAAAAAAAAAAACCTGAGAAAGAAAACAAAATGCAAGCAAACAACAGAAAAGAGTGAAAATGTTATGTTGTGGTCCATAGTTCCCAATCCTCTCTCTTCATCACTGAACAATTGGAACTGGTTTGAATCATCACATTGTTGAAGAAAGCCACGATCATCAGAATTGATCAACGTATAATCTTGTTGCCATGCATAATAATCTCCTGGTTCTGCTCATTTCACTTAGCATCAGTTCATGTAAATCTCTCCAGGCCTCTCTGAAATCCTACTGGTCGTTTTCTTACAGAGCAATAATATTCCACAACATTCATATACCGTAATTTATTCAACCATTCTCCAATTGATGGCAATCCACTCAGTTTCCAGTTTCTAGCCACTACAAAAAAAGGCTGCAACAAACATCTTTGCATATATGGGTCCCTTTCCCTCCTTTTAGGGAATGGGAGTATTTTAACAAATGACCAAAGATTTTCAGAGAAGCCTGGGGAATCTCGTATCAACTGATGCAGAGTAATACAGAACAATCTGTATAGAGAAATTAATATCATAGAGATAAAAAGCTTTGAAAAACTTTAAAAACTCTGATAAGCATAGTAACTAATCACAACTCCA
This sequence comes from Myrmecobius fasciatus, assembly GCA_023553655.1. NCBI lineage: Eukaryota > Metazoa > Chordata > Mammalia > Dasyuromorphia > Myrmecobiidae > Myrmecobius > Myrmecobius fasciatus. Next base: position 235,824 of record JAJPUD010001975.1, read on the forward strand.
GAGAACTAAAAATAAAGCATGCGCTATCCATTTCCTGATAGAGATGTGAAGTTCAGAGTACAGAACTTCTATTATGATGATAGATATTTAATGCCTGCATATGCATTATATATACATATGTTTCATATATTCTTTAGACATCATCAATGCAGACATGTTTTTTGATCATATATATATTTGTAAAAGGGGTTGTTTTCATCAAGTGGGTGAAAGGAGAAAAATGAGATGGAAGATAGGGCTAATTTTTGCTAATATAAAAAAGTTTTAATTTATAAAAAGAAAATGCTATTTTTAACTTCTAGGTCACTTGAGAAATAAGGAAGAATATGAAATTTTCTACAGTCCCCATTCTCTCAATGTTTTCTAAAAGAGGAATTATATACTAGATGCAGAGAAATGACAATTGCCCCCATAGGAAAAGAAACCAAGATAATCAACAAAGTTAACAACCTTATGAATTAACAGTGGACAGTGATAATTCCTAATTCAATCACTAAGCATACTTATTTCTCCAGCCTCCACACTCCAACAGGCCATACAAAACAACCACAGGCTTATGCTCTAAGGACTTATTCTGGAATTTTTCTGCTGCTACACTGCCCCTACCTTTACCCTGACATTCTGCTGCCATAAGCCTCCAGATTTCAACTCTGCTCCATGTGTGGAAGGAACAAAGGAGAAGGTACAGGAAGACAGTACCTGCCTCATGTGGCATCTAGATTAGGGGACCCTAAGGTAACAGAAACAGCCCATTTTACCCTCATCCAAGACAACAAAAAGTGGTAGACACAGAATCAACCTGGCTAGACAATTAAAGAATAAAGAAAATCAAAGCAGGGAGTCAGCATGCAGAAAGGACTACAACAAACCTTTAGAGAAAGGAGACAAGCATTCAGCTGGAACCAGTCTTGAACCCCAAGAAGTTAGTTATACAAGGACCAAGGTCAATAAAAAGACAATTCTCTAATGTGAGATGATGTTGAGACAACTTTTGAGTTTCCTCCCCAAGAGGGTAAAAGAAGAAGGGGCTAGAAAATGGACAGAGAAATAATAAGAAAAAAGCCTCAAGTCAACCAAAGATCTCAGAAAGAAGAACATTCAGTTAAAAACCTAGAGTATAAGCTAATTAACAAGGAAAATAGAAAATTAACAAGACATCTAAAAACTATGTTTCTAGGGGCAGCTAGGTGGTACAGTGGAGAAAGCACTAGCCCTGAAGTCAGGAGGACCTGATTTCAAATCTGGTCTCAGACACTAAACACTTCCTAGCTGTGTGACCCTGGGCAAGTCACTTAACCCCAATTGCCTCAGTTATATATATATTTATTTATGTTTCTAAATAAATACTTCAAGACAAAGGAAACTGAACACCTGATGAAAAACAGAACCTGTGGATTCATTCCCAAGACAGCATAGAATTTAACATGATATTCCTGAATGATTTAAGAGACAAAATCTTAAGAATTTAGATAAGAACGAAGAGAATTTATAGTTCATACCAGATATAACTAACAATAGAAAAACTTCAATTCATGGTGGCAAGACTCTCCAAAGAAATAAAAGAGAAAAATTAGTGGGGATATAAGTATACTGAGGTAAAGAATAATCTGGGGGGAAATAAGAATAATCTTAAAAGAATGCAAGCAAAGTGCTCTGATCTTGAAGACAGCATTATAGAGACAATTTAAGGATTATAGGTCTCCCAAAAGAGACTGTTGTAAAAACAACAATAACAACAAAAAAAAAAAAAAAAAAAAACCCTGAAAACCATAAAGTAAGAAATATTACAAGAAAAATGCCCAGAACTTGAGTACAGAAAACAGTGCACCAACTGAAAAATCCATAAACTCCCTCCAGGGAAAAAAAATTAAAAATATCAATCTCAAAAATACTTACGTAACTAAATTTCACAATTCCAGTGACAACAAAATCTACAAAAGACTGGAATAACAACCTTCAAATATTATGAAAAGGCAGAAATGAAACTGTTTCCAAAATTGTCAAGAAATTCCTTACTAAAACCTTTTCTCAATCCTCATTCTTCTTGATCTTTCTACAGTATTTGGAATCATTGACCACCCTTTCTCTCCTCGATACTTGTTCTTCTCTGGATACACATGCTATTCTCCTACCAGCATACACTGCTTTCTTTGTCCTCTTTACTTAATCTATCCATATCCCACCCCAAAGTGTAGATAAACTTCAAGGCATATCCTAGGTCTTTTTTTTTCTCTCTACACTCTGTCTTAGTGCCTTCACTTCTCATGTTCTCAATTACTGTTTCTATGTAAATGACTTAATAGATATATAACCAACTCTAGTATTTCATTTGAACTACAATTCTACATCACCAATTACCTACTGGATATCCCACAAGAATCACAAATTCAGTATGTCCATATAAGAACTCATATCTTCTCCCTTTTCTCCTCCTCAAAACAACAACAACAAAATCTCTCTTCCTTTTTTCAATCAGAGCTACAGCCTTCTAATCACTTATTTTCAAAAATAAAGGATAATCCTCTCAATTCCTTATTCTTCCTTACTATATATATATACTACCTGAAATAGCAAGAAACCTTGAGGGAGAAATATAAGGTGGCATATGCCTAGCAAATCAAACTACTGCCAGCACCTATGCAATGCTTCTGCCCTTCATAATAGGATAGAAATATTCCAGGACCCTGAACATAAAAGAGTCTTGGGAATAACTGTATTCTCCAGACCAGCCTTTTCCAGTAGCACTGTTGAAATGAAACCAATCATTGATAAACTGCTTAATCCCCCTATTCCCATCTCCCTTAATCTAACCCCCTTCCAAGTACAACTCTAAAGCTACCTATTGTGTTCTCTGGAATGTCTGCTTTTGCTTTTCCTTAAACCTTTTCCTTTCCCACTTTTACCATGTCCTTGCAATTCAGTGAGATCTGGTTCCCCCCTCCAACTACACAGAGATGATCATATCTTTGATACTGCCACTACCCTAAGTGTTATTCCAAGTTTGAGAACTCTGAAATTCCTTTATCTGATCATATCTTATTCTATGTTTTCCCCTCTTAGAACCCCTAACCCTGTTATTCATTCTCATAATCACCTCCAGTCCCTCTTTCCTTCAGTTCTTTCCCAGGCCATTCTCTGCCTCTTCCTCCCCACCCCCACCCCCAATCATACTGTTTATTCTTCCCCAACTTGACTCCTTGGTGAGCCAATTCCACTCTATACACAGTGTGTTTCTTTAGAGTCTCTTGTCCCGTTAACTGGCTGATCTTGCCCTGCCAAGCGTTAGTCTTTTTTGGATTATTCACCCATTCACCTTTCTTTATACCTCAGTTGTTAATGAACCAAACTGGAGAAATCACAAAACTATACTGTCTGGGTCCACAATAAATTCATGTTACATAATCTCAAAAGGGCCCTTACTAAATGGCAACACTTTTTACAATTCCTAATTGATTCATTATCCCACTCACCAAAACTACTTTTCCAAGTCCCTTCATTCCTCCTCAAACTTTCTAGGACTCTGTGGCCATTTCTCCAAAATCTCTTTTTTTCCTCCCCTATTCCTCATTTCATATCATCGAGATGTTCCCCCTCCCCCAATTCCTCTCACCTCATCTCTGGTCCTCTGCTTATTTCACAAGAAATGTTCTTTCTCCCTGCCAAGAAAATATTCTTTAAATACACAAGTTATTCTTCTGCACTCTACCATTAATTTCCAATTTGTCCTTATGTACTTGGTTATTTCTCTACTATATATGAACAGATCCATATCTCCATCATGCAAAAAAAACAAAAACAAAAACAAAAACAAAAAAACACACAAATAAAAACCCTAAAAATATCTTGATTGACATAGCCATCCAAATAGCTACCATCTTTTCTCTCTCTCTTCTTCCTTTCATGGAGGAAATGAACTCTCCTAAGTAACCAATGATCTTTTTTTTTTTTTTAAATAAAGCTTTTTATTTACAAACATATGAGTGATTTTTCTACATTGACCTTTGCAAAAACTTTTTTTTCCCAAGCTTTTCCCCTCCTTCCCCCCACCCCCCACCCCTAGATGACAGGTAATCTAATACATGCTAAATAGGATAAATTATATGACAAATACAATACATGTATACATATCTATACAGTTATCTTACTGCACAAGAAACATCAGATCTAGAAAGAGAAGAAGAAAAAAAAAACAACCTAAGAAGGAAAACAGAATGCATGGAAATATTCACAGAAAGCGTTAAAATGCTGTGTTGTGGTTCACTCTCAGTTCCCACAGGCCTCTCTCTGGATGTATATGACTATCTTCATCGCAGAACAACTGGTTTGAATCACATCATTTTTGAAGAGAACCATGTCCATCAGAATTGATCATCATATAGTCTTGTTGCTGTGTATAATGTTCTCCTGGTTCTGCTGATTTCACTCAGCATCAGTTCATGTAAGTCTCTCCAATCCTCTCTGAAATCCTCCTGTTGGTCATTTCTTATAGAACAATAATATTCCATAACATTCATATACCATAATTTATTCAGCCATTCTCCAACTGATGGGCATCTTTTCAATTTCCAGTTTCTTGCCACTACAAAAAGGGCTGCCACAAACATTTTTGCACATGTGGGTCCCTTTCCCTCCTTTAAAATCTCTTTGGGATATAGGCCCAGTAGAAACACTACTGGGTCAAAGGGTATGCACTGTTTGATAACTCTTTGAGCATAGCTCCAAACTGCTCTCCAGAATGGTTGGATCCGTTCACAGTTCCACCAACAATGTATCAGTGTCCCAGTTTTCCCACATCCCCTCCAACAGTTATCATTATCATTTCCTGTCATTTTAGCCAATCTGACAGGTGTGTAGCGGTATCTCAGAGTTGTCTTAATTTGCATTTCTCTGATCAATAGTGACTTGGAGCACCTTTTCATGTGACCGAAAATAGCTTCAATTTCTTCGTCTGAAAATTGTCTATTCATATCTTTTGGCCACTTATCCACTGGAGAATGGCTTGAATTCTTATATATTTGAGTCAATTCTCTATATATTTTAGAAATGAGGCCTTTATCAGAACCTTTGGTTGTAAAAATATTTTCTAGTTTACTGCTACCCTTCTAATCTTGTCTGCATTCATTTTGTTTGTACAAAAACTTTTTAACTTGATATAGTCGAACTTATCTATTTTGTGATTAATGATGACCTCTAGTTCTTCTTTGGTCACAAATTCCTTCCCCCTCCACAGGTCTGAGAGGTAAACCATCCCACATTGTTCTAATTTGTTTATAATATCATTCTTTATGCCTAGATCATGAATCCATTTTGACCTTATCTTGGTATATGGTGTTAGGTGTGGGTCAATGCCTAATTTCTTCCATACTAGTTTCCAATTATCCCAGCAGTTTTTGTCAAATAGTGAGTTTTTATTCCAAAAACTGGGGTCTTTGGGTTTATCAAACACTAGATTACAATTGTCATTGAGTATTTTGTCCTGTGAACCTAACCTATTCCACTGATCCACTACTCTATTTCTTATCCAATACCAAATGGTTTTGGTGACCACTGCTTTATAATATAGTTTTAGATCTGGTGTAGCTAGGCCACCCTCATTTGCATTTTTTTTCATTAATTCCCTTGAAATTCTTGACCTTTTGTTTTTCCAGATGAATTTTGTTGTTATTTTTTCTAGTTCAGTTAAATAATCTCTTGGGAGTTTGATTAGTATAGCACTAAATAGATAGATTAGTTTAGGTAGTATTGCCATCTTTATTATATTCGCTCGACCTATCCAAGAGCACTTGATGTTTTTCCAATTGTTTAGAACTGACTTTATTTGTGTGGAGAGTGTTTTGTAGTTTTGCTCATATAAATCCTGACTTTCCCTTGGCAGATATATTCCCAAATATTTTATACTATCGATAGTTATTTTGAATGGAATTTCTCTTTGTATCTCTTGCTGTTGCATTTTGTTGGTGATGTATTACAACCAATGATCTTTTAACTGACAAATCTAATAGCTTTTTCTCAGTCCTTATCCTTTTTGACTTCCCTGAAGCCTCCAACACTAGAGATCATTTTTCCTTTTATGGGTAGTCTTCCCTCATTAGACTACAAGTGCCTTGAGAGCAGGGACAATTTTTCTTTTTTGTTTCTATGTATATCCCCAAAGTTTAGCATAGTATCTAGCACAAAAATGCTTATTGACTGACTTGAAGTCTCTGGCTTTTAATAATAATAGGTGCTCACTGACTACTACAAATAAGCAGGACCCAGGAAGTGTCCCTATGCCTCAGACCACAGATCCTCCCTTAGACCAACCCTTGCTTGCAACTATCATCCTGGCAATGAACCCTCCCTTCACCTCAAGGTGATGTAATCTAGTAAAGGCCTCTATGATCTGCAGCTACTGCCTCCTCAGCACGTAGAGATAGTAAAATTGAAAAAACAAAGTTCTTGACACCAAAGTTCTTTGCATTATGAAATGGTTCATCATAAACTGACAAGATTTTAAGTGGAAATGTCAATAAAGATAATGCATTACCATCTTGCTTTGCTGCTGTATTATAAAACCTAAGGAATTCTTTCGTCTGACACAAAGGTGAAATCTTTTATATGTTAAACATCCATTAGTGTGTGGTCTCCTTGAAACCAAGAGCTGGCTTACTTTTTAAATCTATATCCCCAGCATTTAATAAATGTTTTCCTTCATTTATTAAATTCCATCTCTACCACATATCCGGCATTTCTCCTTTTCTCAGGTATATCATCTCTCACTACTACTTCAATAGTTTAATCAGTGTCTTTGCCTCAAATCTTTCTCCTTACCACAATCCATCCTACAGACATCACAATGACATTCCTAGAGCACACTATCTGACGTCATTCCCCAACTTAATGGATTCAAGTGGTTCTTCCCTGCCTCTAAAATAAAGTACAAGCTCCCCTTTTAAAAAACCCTTTATAAGTTCTTCAGCCTTTCCAGGTTCATTGCTCATTACTCCCTATTATAATTGAAGTAAATTGTCCTTACTATGTGTGAAAAATAGTAATTATTAGAAATATTAGAAATACAAATATTTACCATCTGTAGCTTTCCACAGACTACCTCCCATGGATGATATATGTTCCCTTCTAACCTCCTCTTAGAATCAATAGATTCTTTCAAATTCACTTCAATACCTCCTACACAAGGCCTTTCCTTCCCACCCTGAACAAATTATCTTGTGTTTACTTTCTATATACTTTGTACATATTTATATGTGTACATTTTGTTTCTCCTTATAGAATGCAAGCTTCTTTAAGAGCAGAAACTATTTCAATTTTGTCTTTGTAGCCCCAACACCTAGTACAGTACTTAACACACAATAGATGCTTCATAAATGCCTGGTGATTGATTAATCACAATTCATCTTTATAAGGCACTTGGTAAACCTTAAAGGAATTTCTGCAACCATACACTGCCTATATCAAGGATTTAGTATTGTTATTCCTACTTAGAAAGAAACAAACTCAGAAAAAAAGAAGTGACAGGCCCCAGGTCACAATTGGAAAATGGAAAATGAGCCAGGAATAGAACCCAGATCTTCTGACACCAAATCCAATACTCTTTCCACAATATACCATGATGACCTGTACTTTCCCTTAAAGTCTTAGTAGAGTATTCTGTCTAGGGTTTGCAGAAGTAAAATGTACACAGAGACTGCAGGTTTTTGTATTTTGTTTTGTTTTGTTTTTTTAAATTCTATTGTCAATTCTGAAAAACAATTATTTTCACATACAAGTAGCAATTTAGATGAGTATTTTATTGTAAAGTTGAAATCTGTTCAATTTCAAGATTCACTGCAGCTAGGTGGCACAATGATAGAATATTCAACCTGAAGTCAAGAAAACCTGGGCTCAAATTTAACCTCAGACATTCACTAACTGTGTGACTCTGAGCAAGTCACTTAACCTCTACCTGTCTCAGTTTTTCTCAAATGAAAAAAGTAGAGATCATAATAGTACCTGTCAGTACTGTTCTGAGAATTAAGAAAATGATTAAAAAGTACTTGGCAGTGTCTGACACACAGCAGGCACTTTAGAAAAAGAACCAAAAAGGACAAAATATATTCAATAACTAACATAACCAGAAACACTAAAAGGCAGCAAAACTCATGTTAAAAACAATGGATGATGGAAGTTCCAAATATTAAAGCTATATCACATACATGTATCTTCCTTTGTATTAATAAACAGTAAACTGCAAAAAGTGGCAAATACTCAAAGTTACACGCAATTTGTCACTTACAAAAAGTGACAAGGTAACCTAGGAAATCTGTACAAATAAAATTAATAACAAATTTTTTTTAAAAGAAATGATGTATAGTACCATTCCTGCTCAGCAACTATCACCACACACACCATTAAAAAATTATGGGGGCAGCTAGGTGGCGCAGTGGATAGAGCACCAGCCCTGAAGTCAGGAGGACCTGAGTTCAAATCTCGTCTCAGACACTTCCTAGCTGTGTGACCCTGGGCAAGTCACTTAACCCCAATTGCCTTAGCAAAAAAAAAAAGCAAAAAAATAAAAAATTATGAAGTGATTTTTAAGCTCACAAAAACCTACTAAGTTATCCATGGCTACCATATATATTACTAAGAAAAGTATCCATAATGTCACTGGCCTCTTCAAAGACAGAAGTCAAACAACACTACCCATACTGATGGAATCCCAGATCCTACAAAGCATAAAACTACTAAGATGATCTACTTGGGACCATAAATCTAGAACTAGAAGGAATTCAGAGGACCACCTCATGCAATCCCTTTGTTTTACAGATGAAGAATCTGAAGTCAGGTGATTGAGCTACCAAAAACTACACAGGTAGAAAATGCTATATCAAAGACAGGTTCACAGAAGTCCCTAAAGGAGTCAAACAATTCAATCAGAAAATTTCTTAAGAATTTTCATACTAGTTTAGTAAGTATCCTGCCTTTCCCATAACTTAAAATAAAGTATTAAGTAAATACTAATAACATTAACTTCAGGGGATCAAAGTTATTAATATGTAACTACCAATAACTGATATTTACATACTTTTATGTATACATACATTTTTCAAAACATCTTACACCATCATTTGCATGCTTGTCCTGCTTCCATACCTAGAACTCAATTTTAGTTGTTTGAATTCCAAGCTTCTTACACCAATAACATTAGGTCTTTCCTGATTTTCTTGGTTATAAGTACACCCCCAAATCATCTGTATTTACATTGTAAATGTTTTATCATAATCTCTCTATATACATGTTATTTTCTGCTAATAAAATCTAAATTCCTTAAAAATCCTTTTTAAAAAAATATTATTGTCTGTGTATCCCCAAAGGTTAACAATGCCTTGCACATAATCAACATCCTCACAAATTACATATTACAAGATCCCTGTGAAGCAGATAATGCAATATTGGCTAATATTTTTTTGAAAAATAAGAAAACTGAAGCTCAAAGAAGAGAAAATCTTTTTCGTGATCAGTCATACAAACAAGATCAAAACAAGAATCCAGGCCTTTTATTTCCAGGTTTTTATGCTGCATCAAGCTGAGTCCCTATTGAAAAATCAAGTTACAGAAATAATCATCACTAGTATCAATATGGAGACACACCCACACACAAAAAATTTTTTTTAAATTATTGGGACAGTTAAAGTGGCTTGATAAATAGAGTGCTGGACCTAAAATCATGACGACTTATGTTCCTGAATTCAAATCTGATCTCAGACATTTACTAGCTGTGTGACCCTGGGCAAGTCACTGAACCCTATTTGCCTCAGTTTCCTCATCTGTAAAATGAGCTGGAGAAGGAAATAAATAGCAAACCACTCCAGTGTCTTTGCTTAGAAAACCCCAAATGGAGTCAGGAAGAGTTAAAGGGCTGAACAGTATCAATACTACAACCCAATTTTAAAGACTATCTAGATAAGATGAAGCCTTACAACTATGACTACATTAGTCTAGAGAGAACTCCCAGGTAAGGGAAATTCCTGCCCAATGCAGGTAGAAACCTTCTCTGCAACTTATCTAGAGTAGACTTCAGTATACTTTGTTAACTAAGGCAGGACTTGAAACCAAGGCTTTCTGATTCCTAGGGTGACCCTCTTTTTATCTTCATCTCTTTATATAGATTTACTTCATCATTATAACAATTCAAAAGTATTTCAAATCTTCAAATTTCCAGTATTAAGTTATGGGCTCCTAACTAAAAGCCAGGAATATTCTATGAAATAATTAGGTGAAATCTGTTTTATAAAATAGCTATAAAAGAAACATGTTCAATTCCTAAACCAACTTAAGCGATTAAAACTATCCTAAAACAAGACCTAAATCTATTCAATACATCTTTGATTATTTACATTTCTTCCCTTCTTTAAAAAAAAAAAAAAAGCAAACCCTGAAAACTAAATAAAACTGAAAAGCAATAGTTTTTGTTACTTCCTAATTCCTAAGCCAACATTTTACAATTCTAACATTAAGATTAAATGCTATTGTAAAAATTGACATCTGGATCCTTTTACTCTTTATTTTCCTATTCCTCAAAGGCATCATCATCCTTTCAGTTACCGGAGGTTTGCAACAGGAGTCATTTGGACTCCACTCATAATGTATATCCATGCAACTGCCAAACCATGTCAATTTTATCTCTGTATTATTTCTCATGTCCCTTTCTATCCACTCAAATGGCACCAGCCTAACTCAAGCTATCACCTCTCCAATGATCTGCAAGCCTCTCTTCCTCAAATCTCTAACTCCTCTAATCCCAATGCAAATGTGAATTTCTTCAAGCACAGGTCTAACCCATTAACTCAATAAATTCTAGCGGCTTCCTATTATCACTTGTATCAAATATAAACTTTATTTAAAGTCCTTCACAACTCAACCAAACCTACTTTTCCAGTCTTCTTAAATATTACACCTTACTCCATTCCACATGATTCTACAATTCAGCCTTACTGGCCTACTTGTGGCTCCACACACAGGCCCATTTCTGTGCCCTTGCACTGGTTTGTCTTGTCTCCTATGTTTCCAATGTTCTCTCTCCTTTCTCCACCTAAGAGGCAGAAACCTATCAGATTTCTTACCTTTATTCAAAACTGAGCTCTAATGCTTTCACCTACGTAAGGTTTTTCCTGGTTCCCTCAGCTATTAGTGCCTTCCCCTTAAAGTTAATTTTTATTTACTTTGCAAGTATTTTCTACAAACCTAAATAGCTGCAAGCTCTCTTCCCTCTCTAAACTTGGAACTTAGGCTCTTCAAGGAAAGGAACTATTTTCAATTTTGTCTTTGTTTCCCTAGAAATTAGCACAGTACACAGCATAAATAAAGTATATGAGGAGTAGCTATATGGCACAGTAGATAGAGCACCGGCCCTGGAGTCAGGAGTACCTGAGTTCAAATTTGAACCTAGATACTTAACACTTCCTAACTGTGTAACCCGGGGCAAGTCACTTATCCCTGTTGCCTCAAAATTGTCTTGCAAAAGAAAAAAGGGTACCTTAAAATATATCTATACAATAAAAGATTATTGAATACAAATTTTAGTCAGTTCAAATTTTATTTCTGATGTTAACTACCTGTTTGACTACAGATAGGCCACAAACCCTGGGCCTCAATTTCTTCATCTAATGTACCTTACAAACTTTAAATTGATTATTATTATTCATGTGAAAAATGAAGGGAAAGGATCGGACACTTGCCTGAAATCACTGCAGCTTTAGATCTATGGTCCTAACTCAATGCAGAGAGAAGATTCATCCTTAAAATAATCAGTAACTAGAAAAAAGAATTGGCCCACAAACTATTGTTCATTTATTTTTAGCCAAATATTTCAACTTTTACAATTAAATGGTTTCTTTAAAACAAATTTTTCTAAACCATTCTACATTGTATCTTTATATTCATCTATATAAATTTGCTATGTCATGTTACAATATTGATACTTAAAGAATCTGTAATTTGAGTCTCAAAATTTCTATATTTTTATATATTTTTCTAAGCCAAGCATTTATTAAGCATCTACGTGCTAAATTGTACTAAGCATCAGTTACAAAGAAAGGCAAAAGATAGTCCCTGCTCTCTAGAAACTTACAGTCTCGTGATTATAGAGCTGCAGAAGTCCAAAAACATCTACTGTGTATAACTACCCTAAATGCTAGGGAGACAGAGACTAAAATAATATAGTCCCTCCACATCCACAAGCTTGCATCCTATTAAAGGGGGAAAAAATTTATATATATATATATATATATACATATATATATATATATACACACACATACATACATACACATACACACACACACAGAAATATATATAAGACAAATGGGGAAGGAGAGAGAGAAGCACTAGTCTTTGAGAAGATCAAGAAAGGTCTCCTAGAGGGAAGATGTTTGAATTAAGCTTTGAAACCAGGGCTAACTTTATCTGAAGCTTTTATCCAACTTGAACAGTATCTGCCAGGTTTCCCTCAGATAGGATAGCCTTCAAGAACCAAGGATAATCTTCACACTAAGACCCCAAATCAGGATTTTAGTAGAGTATTACAATATATAATTAAATGCTACCTCACCACAGAATTCATAGGCTATTACAACAAGTTAGCAAGTATTTGGGCCTAAAAGGTAACATTTTCCTTCATCTAACTTCTAAACTGAAGCATATCACTTTAAAGAATGGTACGTTAAATTAATTCTGGGCAAATTTGGCTGCAGAAAGAGGGAAAAGAGGGGATGAGAATGGGAGAGAGAATATATATACTGCTAATTCATAAAACAGTAATTCTCAATTTGTGATGTTTCTATAGACTCTGTTGTATAAAAAATACCTGTTCGGTAATTTAATAATAATTACAATTACAAGAAAAATGTTTAATTTACTTCAATTCTTTCACCTACTGCCTAATAAAGTGTCCTAACAGACCTGTCCCAGGATATTGGTGGAATAAAAGGTTTGACTAAGATGAGACCCTGAGAGGTTGGTCATATATATTAGTAAATCAGAAGCAGAATTTCAGCCCTGGTCCTTCAAATACAATTTCAAATAAACCATAGTGAAATTAGCAGAAAAAAAGTGTGCTTTTAGACAGAAATAATTTTTCAACCATTTTATATACACCATTTACTATAATATGAAAACTAACTACAAATCATTCTTTTATCCCCAGATCATTATTTAGTTAAATTATATTAGCCTGGTAGAGAAGTTATAGTACATGCTTGAAATAAAACTACTTTTCTTTTTAAATTTTCTAAGTTGTGGTCTTAGAACCTACCAATTTATATTTATCAGGAGTTTCAAACAAGGTTCTAACAGCAAAAAAAAAAAAAAAAGTAATCTACATACAGTACATCAATAGGACTTCCTCTATAAATTGTGGCATTGTACAATGGTACAGTAATGTTAGTGATAGCTATAAACAGTTATCCACAAATTTTCTCATCAAATTTAAATTCACAATTATAAAGTCATCTAAAAATCATGGTAAAATTAACAAGTTTTTTTCCCATTAACTAAAGCCAAATCACCTTTCTAATGCAATAACAAGGCCATGATAACTAGAACATACTCGTGCATTTGAGAAGCTTTTAAGTTTTGCTTAAACATACAAAGCACTGCTTCTTTAAAATCACAGCAAAATATACTAATTCCATCAATACAATTTTCACTCAAAATATGTACTACTGTAGAAATTTCATCAAAATTTCTGTAAAATATGGAATGAAACAAGTACTTGAAAGATATATTTGATTAGGTATTTGCAAAGCTACCTCTAATAAATTCAACATTTATATAACATTTTAAAGTTTACAAAGCACTATTCTGACAACTATGTAAGGGAGATGGTGTAAGTATTATTATTCCCATTGCTGAGACCAGGAAACTGAGGTTCCATAGTTAAAATAACTTTCCCAGAACTTCGTGACTAGTGATAATCACAGCTCTTTTTCCATTTCACCCCACCAATGCCTAGGACTAAAACCAACCCTCCAGCCTTAAACTTCATTTAATCAAACGATAGGTAGTCAGAGAAGAACATGTCAAAAGTCAAACATTACATTTTATCATTATTTCAGGGCATTGTACTGAATAAAGAAAACATGAACTCTGAAAGTCTTAAGAATTACTGTGTAAGTAAGGAATTTGTTGGGTTTTTTAAAAATAACCATTCTTTTAGTAAAGTGGCTTTCTTATCAAGTCAGTGAACATTAATCTTTAAATCTGACTCAGATCTTCTAACCAGGCCTCTAGGCCAGACTGGTAGTTGACTTGCACCGTTTTATTTTAAATTTGCTTAATACAGAGAACAGATTTAAAAGAAATAAAAGGATCTGATTGTGAGTTGATAATCTTACTCACTTTTTTTAAGTGCAAGAAATTGGAGGGGGTTAAGAGGGAAGGAGAGATTAGGCGTATTAAGCAGGATAGAATCTGTAGTACCCGGTTTTTCTTATTTCCGCAAAACAGGTTTTACCATTAAATCCAAATATACTCAGAGAATACATCGCGAAATAAAAAGAGGTTTAAAAGGTTCTCTTCTCATACACGGTTCATTTTCAGCATTTACAAAGCGGCAGAAATGTTTCATATAGTGCTTCCTACTCCCCCCCCCCCGGGGGAAAAAAAAGGCACCTCCCAGTGAGTTAAATACAAATTAACAGGTAAGAGAGGCCTCAGGAACAGCCACAAAATCAGAAAAAGGGGAACGAACTGGGGGAAGGGAAGATTGGGCTCTGAGGAAAAACCTCCTCCTCTCAATACGTCGCCCCACCTCACCTTCCCTCCCCCAGGCACAGTAGTGAGGGGCTAATTAAGCCCTAGTTAATTGACACCTGTAATGAGGAAAGTTTCCCGGAGCACATAGGCCCCGCTCTCGAGATGTCTGGTTTAAAGGCGGGCCCAAGCCGGCGAGTGGAGCTGCAGCTTCCCCACCCGCCAGGTAACAGAATGCCCAGGCCACGCCAGGCCCAGCTAGGCCCGGCCCGCGTCGGCCCCAGAGGCCGCAGCCTCCTCAGCGGCCCGGCTGCCCGGCCCAGACACCTTCCCGGGGGCGCCAGGCCCGCACGCTCCCCGGCCCCGGCGGAACCGCGCTTTCCCTCAGGCCTCGGAAGATGGGGGTGGGGGAGCAGAGGCTGGGATTGAAGAGAGGTGGGGGACCCCCTCAACACACCCACAGATACACACACGCACCCCGAGAGACGGCGACGGCAGCGGCTACTTACTTTCATTTAACACCTCCACCAGGTCTGCGCAGTTCTCGCACATCGTTCAGCCGCCGCCCCCCCCCTCCCCCGCTTCGGATCGCACGGACAGATCCCGACCGGAGGGGGGGGGAGGGGAGAGAGGAGGAGGGGGGCCGGCCGGCCGGCGGGGGAGGGGGGAGGAGAGAGCTGGAGAGGGTGGGGAGGTGAAGGGGACGAGGAACTGCCTGTCCCGGGAGCGGGGGCGGTGAGGGGGGGAGGAGAGGGGGACGAGGGGAGGTGCGCAGGCCGGAGGGGCGCGGAGGCGCCTGCGGCGGCGGGGAAGGGGGGGATGGAGGGGGGAGGGGGCAGGGAGGGAGGGAGGGGGATGGGGAAGAGAAGCAGTCGAGTCACTTCACCGACCAGACGCCGCGGCCACCGCCGACGCCGACGCCGCCATTTTACTAGAGCGCTCGGGTTGCGCTCGGCTCTTTCCGACCAGGCGAAGGAGCCGAAGAGAAGAGACTCTCACTCTCATTCCTCCTCCTCTTCCTCCTCCTCCTCCTCCCCCCTCTCCCTCCCCCTCCCTCCTCTCTCCACACACACGATACACACACACACACATACACACACCTCTACATACATACACACATACACACACCCACCCACCCCACACCACCTCTAGCTGGCTCACCTCCCTCCCTTTCCTCTTCCGTCCTCCCCTCCCCACCCCCACTCCCACCCCCCACCCCCAACACACCCCTCCCAGCCCCGGATCTCTGTCAGCGGCCGGAAGGAAAACACGAAGCCAGCTCGGCTGAGGGGGGAGTTAGGGTGAGTAGGGTAAGATGGCGGCTTCAGGCTGGGCCGCTGTGGCTGCAGGTTGCCCATCCTCGCCCCCTACCCCCTCTCAAAGCCCGATCAGCTTCCTCCTGGCCCTCTTCACATTGACATTGACCCCTCGGCTGCCCCGAGTGGAGGTAGCGCTGGGGTTCCCCGCCCCCACAGTTCCCTTGGTCCCGGGCCCCCCCACCGTCAAGGGTGGGGGTGGGGGGGTCTCGAGGACTAGAGGTTACCAAAAAAAAAAAAAGCCTCTTATCGTGTACTGGGGAGGTCAATCCTGGCTCTTCCTTGGGTCACTCACGTTTATTAGATGCCTCAGACAGGCTGTTAAAGGACCGAAGTCTTTAAGTCCCTGTAGCCAGGCCGCCGACCCCTGCCCTGGGGCTGAGGGGAGCCTAGGGGTGTGGTGTTTGCCAGGCTGTGGGTGCGGCTTCCACCTGCCTAGCCGACGATTCAGGACTCGAGTTGTAGATGCCCCTCTAGACCCTACACTAATAAGCCTTCATCCTAGATCGCTAAAACTTGAACTTGTAAAATGAGGGGGTGGGACTAGTGCACCCCTTCTGCTCTAAATCTATGATCCTATGAACTTGTCACCCAATAGAACGATACAAATGGGGGGGCGGGGAAGAGATGAGAATACAGGGAGTGGTTGCTCAAGTGACACACAATATCCCTTTATTCAAGATGGGTCCTTTTGATTGACCCATGAAACTATTCTGAGGGACAGTCTTGCTTCCCAGTAAATCTAAAAGGAACAAGACTTTATTAAGACCCTACTATGTGCCAGGCACTGTGCTAAGTGCTTTACAAATATAAGATACAACCCTGGGAAGTAGGTGCTTTTATTACCATTTTAAGTTGAGGAAAAGATAAAAATAAAGATGACTTCAAAGATTATTTCCAGTTCAAAATCTATGATGGGGATAACATGTAGAAGACAGGACAAAAATTTATCCTCGTGCTGAAGTTTTGGTCGGTTTTGGTTGAAGGATGATGGCTTAAGCCTAAATTGGTACCCTTGTATCAATTAAGGGAGAAAATGCTACTAGTACCAAACTTGGGTAATTATCCCTATTATTTGTGATGTAATCCAGTATAAAGGGAAGAATACTGTTTATAGAATTAAAATAGAGGTCAGACCAGACTTCTCACTAGTCTTGTGACCTTGGACCATAAGAGAGGTTATTTTACTCATTTTACAAATAACTCACATAATCATTTACTGAGCACTATGTGTTAGGCATTGGGAATACAAAACAAAAATGAAGCTTTTCTTGCCCTACAAGAGCAAATATTCTTTTGGGAAGGGTAACTTGTAAATGTATAAATGTATACAAGGTAATATCTGGAGGGGTAAAATGGAAACAGAATCTGTCAGTATCTATCGATTTCATAGGTTGCCCTGAGAATCAAGTGGGGCAATATATGGGAAAGGGCCTTAAACTTAAAACTGCTGTAAACCTATAAGATATTAAGTACTGAATATGATAGTTACATCCACATGACTTTCTGGTTCTTCCTAAATGTCAAACCAATGAAACAAACCACTTTTCCTCCTACTTAGCCACCTTAAGTGACTTAGCTTACCTATTTCTTCCTATTGTTAACATCGAAGCATTGTAACTCCTAGGAATTTCGGTCTAATAAGCACAAAGCAAAACAATTTTAACAAAAAGTGGAATCTGAACCTCAATTATATTTTGTGTTGATTTATAAACATTAGCAACCTACTACCAATGAAATTCTTAGTTTGGTGATGATGAGGAAAGGTTACTCATATAGTTACTCCTGAAAATTGATAGAGAAAGCAAACATTGGAATTTGAAATTTTAGTTCCAACTTTTTGTAGCCTTTAAGAGAGGCAACATACTAGCATAAAGTAACAATGTTCTTAAATATATCTAAACTTCTTGTATTTTTGTAAATAATAATGACCACTACAGCCAACATCATAATTCCATTGAGGTACAAAACTTGAACTGTAGCCATTGTGTAGATAAGAAGCTTTTTCCATTCTTTTTAGTCTCAAGCATTTGCCCACATGTATTCTTAAAGTTTATGTCCTAAACCCTCTATTGCTTACCTCCGAGAGGAATGTGACCTAATGGTTATAGAATCAGTAAGACTTAGGTTCAGGTATTGCCTCCCACACACACCTACTGTTTTGTGACCTTGGCCAATACACTTAATCTTTCAGTGCCTCAGGCAACTTTTAAAGAGAAAAATTGCTAAAGATTTGCTTATCTGCATATCTGCATTGGTAGAGAACTTCCTCTACAAAGCAATGGTGAAGCTGTCAACAATTGTTATACCTAAGTGTGGGCCTGTATGAGTCAGCATGTGATATTTCTTCTGCCACTCAATGGCTTTCAGAAACATGGTTTTGAATATTCAAATAGTAGTTGTGCTTTAGCAATTATATTGATATTTGCCTTTAAGTGAAATTCTATCATTATGACTAAAAA
Organism: Myrmecobius fasciatus; assembly: GCA_023553655.1. NCBI lineage: Eukaryota > Metazoa > Chordata > Mammalia > Dasyuromorphia > Myrmecobiidae > Myrmecobius > Myrmecobius fasciatus. The sequence continues at coordinate 254,329 of JAJPUD010001975.1, forward strand.
TGCTTTTGAAATTGAGTAGCTCCGGGCAGCTAGATGGTGCAGTGGATAGAGCACTAGCCTTGAAGTCAGGAGGACCTGAGTTCAGATCCGGTCTCAGACATTTAACATTCCCTAGCTGTGTGACCCTGGGCAAGTCACTCAACCCCAATTGCCTCAGCAAAAAGCAAAGAAAAAGGAAATTGGGTAGCTCACTACTAAGAGCTGAACAGGGACCATTTTATAGAAGCATAACATTAGATTGCATTGATCCCATATTGCAGATTTTTTTCTTAGTTATCGTTAAAGTCTTTTTGACCCAAGATCCATTTGATGTACTTTCAGAGTTTTATGCAATACATTTGTTCCTGAAATGCGTGCATTAATCAGGTAAGTAACAAAGCATGCTTTTCAATTAAAGTCTTCCTCTGATGTTTCTTCAAGTATAGAACTGACTCTGGGTTCTTAGAACTTTTACCAGCTGAACATAGATTCTGGCAGATCTGACCAAACTAAAAAGTTTATCCAAATTTAGTCTCTCATCAGAGTATAAAAGCCATTTAAATTCAGAGTACTTTGACACTATCATGCCCTTCTCTCTTTGCAGCAGTAGCAGCTGGAAGGATTGTAATCTATAATGGTAGGAGGATACAAATTTTGGTTACAATTAATTTCAATAACTGCTTTTTTAATCAATGAAGATTTTCATATTAAGATGTTTAAAGTAGTTGTCACCTTTATGATTGCCATACATTACCTTTATTTTTTTATTTTTTAAGGGTTATCACTTTCACCACTAAAAACTTTAAGCCTAAGGTAGCTAAAATAACCCTGAGTTTTTAAAGGCTATACAGTCAAAAGGCAGGAAGTGTCAAAGACTTCTATTATAGGTCCAGTATCAAACTATCATCAGAAGATCAGCCTAGTGAAGTTTGAAGGAATTCAGCACTAGAACGATGTCCTCCATGTGCTTTCCCACTCCCTCTCCCCAGTACCTCCTAAAGGCTGTCTATAGCTAGTAGTGTAGTAGTTGAGATGAAGTTTGCAGTCATTTGACATTTTAAAGTTTATCACCACCTAGTGGCAGAATTGTATTTAAACCATTATGCAGTAGCTCTTAAAACTTTTTGCAGGATTCTTTTACTTTAAAAGTTTGAAAACTTTGTTATAAAATTTTACATTATTTTTATTGCTATCAAATAGCATAATACAGGTTCAAAAGATCTTTTCTTAAATTTTACAACTGCTTTAGCTAACTTTCAAAAGAATATGTTCCCAGCATGTTGGCAAAGAAAATGAGATAAAGTAGGAAAGGTGGATACTTAGACACCTTCAAGACCATAAAGTTCAGTACCCTTACTTTGCAGGAGAGGAAACTTGAGGCTCTGAATGATTAAGTAACTTAATTAACAGGATCATGCATCTAATAAATGTCCAAGGTGCATTTTAAAGCCAGATATTTTTATTCTTATGTTCAGTCCTATTTATTATGTCAGTCTCTTCAAATTAGCTTTGACTTGGAGATCCTACTTCTAGGCATATACTAAGAATTTGAACATATGAAGACGGATCCACTGTGCCTCAAAATGGTAGCAGAGAATTGGGAGAGGGAGGAGAAGGGACCAATAATCCCATCATTTGGGGAATGACTGAACAAATTGTAGCATATGAATTTAATGGAATTTAACTGTACCATAAGAAATGATGAATGTGAAGAATACATGGGAAGAAATATATGAACTGGTAAGAAATGAAATAGAACCAAGAAAACAATAAACACAACAACATCACTGTAAAAGAAAAGAAAATTTAAAATATAATTGAATACTATGTAAATATAATAACCAAATTTGGTCCCAAAAAAGATATATGAAAATATATTTTTTCTTTTTCAGAAGTGGAGAACTACAGATTTAGAACATTACACATACTGTCAAACTTAACTGATAAGTGTTGGTTTTGCTAAACTTTTTCTTGTTATAAGAGATGATTCTTTGATTGGGAGGGAGAGGAACATATTGGGAAATGAAGTAATGAAAAAAATATATCAATAAAAATTTTGGAAAGCAAATATTCCAAAGAGCAGATCCCCTTTCATCTTTTCCAAAATTTCCCTTCTCATTTCAAAATTTATTGACTAAGCACATGAAAAAGGGACTCTCTTAAAAATCATATTTATTGGTTCCCTAACCAGACCTGTGAAGGAAAAGAATAAGGAAAAACTAGATTTGCTAATTAACCTTAAGTAAATGTAGAATTGAAGGGAGAGAGAAACCAATATTGTTTTCTGCTGTAAGAAGAAATCATAAAACATTTAAGGAATCCAGACTCTTTCCTTATGGATTCCTCCCTGACTATTTAAGAGGTTCCTCAGCTTGCCTTATTAGAAATAAAAGGAATATAGAAGAAAAAAATGAAAATGTTTCCCAGTTTTGTGTTGCTTGGTATTAATAATCCAGGAGGTTGTCCTCATTTGAAATAATCTTTCAACTAATCTTGGATGATTTTGACAAATAGTGCTTTAATGTTTACATGCAATTTACAGATATCTCATTTTATCCTCACAACCCGGGGAGATTTGCTTTTTACAGATGAGAAAACTGAGGAAGACAAAGATTAAGATACTTAGTTCAGTACCTTGAACTCTGGTGTCTGTAATTCCAGGTCCAGCAGTCTATCCATTGTGCCAAGTAGTTGCCTCTCTCTCTCTCTCTCTCTCTCTCTCTCTCTCTCTCTCTCTCTCTCTATGTGTATATATATATATATATACTATGCATAAGATATACCATTTTGGAAAAGAGCCAAGAGAGGAAAAGAAAAAGGGGTGCAATGCATAAAAATATAGATTGAGAGAAGCATGGAAATACTTATATGAACTGATATAGAGTGAAGCAAACAGAATCAAGAAAACTGTCCAGTTAATATAGGCATTGGAAATTAAGGACCAGAAATCAGACCTAAAAATGTACTCTATAGCCTTTTGTAAGACATATTTCTTATATACCATTTATGCTGTTGAGAATTTTCTCAGAATACTATGAATTCTAGAATTCTGCTTTATCTTTCAGTCCAAAATTTGAGGAGAAACTTTAAAATTACCCTAACCTCCATTTGTTGAATATTTGCTGCTTTGGTACTGTGAAATTGCTCTGGTTCACACACTTCCTTACCATTCTAACCCCTGTTCTCATATTTGGTGATTTGAGTATTTCAGAATATCCTTGAACACTATTCATCAGCTTCAATAAATCAACATGCATTATTAAGTATCTGTGGTGTTAGCCTCTAGAGAAATGAAAATTAAAATCCCTACCTTCAAGAAGCTTACATCTTACTGGAGGGATAGCATATATTTGTTGTGTAGATACAAAGTAAATATAGATATACCTCAAAGACACTGCAAGTTCAGATACAGACTGCTGCTGTAAAGCCAATATCATAGCAAAACAGGTCACACGAATTTCTTGCTTTTCCAGTGCATATATAGAAGTTAATATTGATACTATATTGTAGTCTATTAAGTGTGCATGGTAGTATGTCTAAAAAAGCAGTACATAATTTTTAAATATTTTATTGCTAGAAAAAAATTGCTAACCATCAAGTGAGCCTTTAAGTCATAAAGTTTTTGCTGGTGGAAGGTCTTGCTTATAAGTTGATGGCTGTTGACTGATAGGTAGTGGTTCTTGAAAGTTGGGGTGGCTGGCAATTTCTTAACATCAGACAACAATAAAGTTTGCCTCATTGATTGACTTGAATACTTAAAGATCATTGTAGGGTTATTAACTGGCCTAATTTCAATATTGTCTGATCAATATTATGAGACATAGGGAAACCTAAGGAGAGGAAAAGACAGGAAGGTTGGTAGAGCAATCAGAACACATACAACATTTATCATTAAGTTCACTGTCTCATTTGGCATGGTTCATGGCACCCCAAAACAATTACAATAGTGACAAATAAGATCCCTGATTACAAATCACTGTAAGAGATATAATGACAAAAAAATTGAAATATTAGCAAATTATCAAAATGTGATACAGAAACATAATGTGAGCACATGCCATTGGAAAAATGGTGTAGATAGACTTGCTTGAGTCAGAGTTAACACAAACTCAATTTGTAAAAAATACAACATCTAAAAAGGTCAATAAAGTGAAGTTCAATTAAAAAAAAAAAAGTATGCCTCTACAGTGTAGTAAAGAAAAGTAAGAAACAAAGGGATGATTGGGAAAAGTCTTATGACATTTGAATTGTGCTTTGAAGAAAGTCAAGGAAGGACATTCCAAGTATGGAGACAGCCTGTGAGGAATAACAAAGCCAGTTTTTCTGGACTACATAGAAAAAATGAAAAGAAATCAGGTCTAGAAAGCATGAAAAATGAAGAGTGAAACCAGAGTTTTAAGTTTGTTACAGAATTGAAAAGCCAGAGGAATTTACATTTGATTTCTTGAAGCAGTAGGAAGTGACAGTTTGATCTGCCTAATCAAATACTATTTTATAATCAACAAAAAATAAGATTAGTGGTATTTTATATTATTTTCATCTTTCAAGTATTTGTTACACTTGCTCAAAAGTTTCTTGATTAAAAATTGTAATTATTCTATCTGGTTATATATTCTTTAGTGGGTCTCTTTTTGTATTTTACCCTCTTAAACCTATACTTCAGCTTCACTTTTAGTTGAGCCCTCTGTTCCTCACTATTTTTTCAGTCCATTATTCTTCCTCTGAGTTCATTTCAGTTTTACATTTAATAATTAACCAATTCCATTCCTCATCATTTTCTTCTCTCAGATCCCTTGTTTCCATGTCCTTCCTTACTCATACTTTATCAGATTCTGTATTATTCCCACAACTTTCATTCTCTACTCCTATTCAAATGATGCTTGAAAGAGCCAAAAGAAATCATAGCAACTATGCAGTCTAGATCTATTACAACTTATTATTATCTAATCTCATTTTAGCAATGCAGTCCTTTTATTCTACTGGATTAATTTTCTATTCCATTCTCCATGGATGGTATTCCAAACCCTGTCTTAAGACTTCCCATAGCTATTCCTCCTTCACCCTTTTAGCTGAGGACCTCACTACTTACTATATTGAGAAAACATAGGCTATTGGATGTAAGCATCTCTTTCTCTACTCTTTAAAACCTTTTGACACTATCATCCATTCTGTCCTTAACTCCAGACTCTAATACCAAGGTGGCCCACCTCATCAAAATTAATCCTCTATATGTGCCCTTGATACTATCTCCTCCACTTTTCCCCCCAACAGATTCATCATCCCTTCTCTCTCTTGTTTAATTATTTCCTAACTACTGATTTCCTTTTCTGTAACCCTCAAGTGTGCCTGTATCCTTCATGCTTAAAAAGACAAAAACAACTTCATTAAACTATGCTATCCCCTCAAGTTCTATGTCTACCTTCTATCTTCCTCAGCCAACCTTCTATAAATAAAAATATACATTTTCTTTCCTCTCACTTTTCAACTCTTTGCAATCTGGCTTCTGACTTCATTCAACTGAAACTGTTCTCACTAAAATTCTCAATGTTACTCTCAATTGATAGAAATGAACTTTTCTCAATTCTTCTACATCTTGTTTTCTCTGAAGCATTTAACATGTCTTCCTAGACACACTTTCTTCTCTGAGTTAATGTGACACAACTCTCTCCTAGTTCTCCTCCTACCTGTCTGATTGTTTCTTTGAGGTATCATCTCCCTAATTGTGGATGCACTCAAGGGCTCTGTTCTGGTAAGCCTCTTCTTCATTATTCACAAACTTGGTGATCTTAGCAACTCTCTATGCAAATTACTCTTAGATCTTATATATATTTACCCCTAGTTTTTTCCTTTCCTCTTATTTACCAATTTCAAATTGGTCATTTCCTGGACATCACAAATACATGTCTGAAACAGCACATAATTGTTTTATCAAAAAAAAAAATCCTCAACTCTTCTGAATCTCTTTCAAGGGCACCACCATCTTTCCAGTTTTCCAGAATTGCCAACTTAGCATTATATACCCAACTCCTTGTTTTTCCTCACTACACATATCTAATTACTAAATCTTATTTCTACTTCTGTAATTTCTGGAAGCATAAGTCTGACCGTGTCAGTCCTTTATTCAAATTTCAGTGCTTCCTCATTGCCTTTAGGATAAAATCAAATATGAATCTTCTTGGCATTTAAAGTCCTTAATAACCTAGTTCAAATCTATTCTTCTTTCCTTATATTACTACTCATCCAGCATTCTGTGGTCCTAGTGCCTCCATTTGGAAAAAAGATATGCAATCTGGCTTTGTCTCATTCCTCTCTCGGCTGGACTCTGGACTTTCTCTTAATGATCCAGAAAACATTTTCATCCTGGAAATTCATTCCAACCCTAGAGTAGAGAACCAGACATTTTCCTTGATCCCTTTGAGCTCTCAGAGTTCTCCAAAACAAATGATATTTCAAAGGTAAAGAAACTTCAGCTATCTCCACGAGTTAGGACACCCAGAATTCAAAAGAATGTTTTTGTTTTTGTTTAAAAGCCCAGAAGACTGACTTCTACATTGAACTCAGCACCCTTGCCCCCAGCCCACACTACTTGCAGTGAGAAGACTATATTGTACTACTCAAGCCTACCCACAAGACCCAACCCTCATATCCTCATTTCCCCTCCCACCTTCCAGTGCTGTGGAAATCCCAATTACAGGCTGATAAATCTGTTTAGTCCAGAACACTGGCTACCTTTTCAGCATTCTAGACAGAAGATACCTGGGGCCACACAGCTCCCCAGAAGGCAGCCTAATAGTGCAGCAAAAAATTTCTGCAGGAGAGTCAGGAATAGAGGGAAAGAAGGAAAACAATGTCTAGGCTGGGAATAGAGCTTAACACCATATCCTACTCAGAGAACCTCAGATATCCAAACTACAAAAAAAAATGAATCCCATAATCCTACTGCTAGTGCTAGGCCAGAAACATGAGAAACAAAGGACAGCACACCAGGACAGGAAATTGGAGAGGTGGTGATTGTTTAGAATGGGGAAGGGTTTGTATAACCTTCCACTAAGCCTGAAAGAAAGTATTCAATATTCAGATAGAACCAGTTCTATCTACTGAAAAGTTGGTTGGGACGGTGACCTAGGTTGGTGAACCGTGAACTGATTAGCTAGGAAAAGGCTGAGAAGTTTGGAGATTCAGCTCCCAAAGCAATCATCATTGTAAGAAAGAATCAGAGTAAGAAGGTCAACAATAAAAGGATATAGGAAAAGAAGACTGGAGTTACCAAAAATCTTTAGGAAAAGAAAACTGACTTTGGAGTTAAGAAAGAAAAATAAACAGGGAAAACATTAAGAAATAGAAATGTCACTTCCCTATTTAGTAAGTAAGCTTAGGCATCTGAATAAATATTGTAAAATAAAGAAAAATGATGTAATACGAGACAGAGGACCCTTTGGAATTTAAGAACATGGAACTACAACATGCTATTCATGGGGGACTTCAAAGAGAGAAGTATGAGAGCAGAATCTATGGTCAGCATAGACAGCAAAAATAAGGCATAGAATAGAAAAACTAGAACCTGCTACATAGGAAGTTTCACCAGAGAAACAAAAAATAGAACAATAGATTGGGAATGCAAATGCACAGCAATAAAGGACAGTCTAGAATAAGAGAAGCAAAAAATAAAATAAATTTCTGACTTAAAGCAAAACATACTATATTCTCAGACAAAATGCATAAAGACAACCTAAGGATCATAGCTCTCAGGATAAAAAACATTTAATGCAGACAATAATGCAAGAAAACTAGCCAGAAGTTCTGAAATATTAATTGAAAGAATTTGTTGGTTTCTCTAGGGGGAAAAAAAAAAACCTGAAGGCTACATGCTCTAAGACATAGCTAAATTTAACAATTCAGAAACAAGTCTGCAAGCAATCAAGAGAAATCTTTAAATACAAATGAAAATTTTTAATTATACAATACTATACTGTATGCACCTGAAAATGCAAAAGAGAATGGAATAATACATTCTGAAGAACAGTGGTGCTGAGGATGCTACCCAGGAATACATTCCCTGCAAATTTGAGCTTGACTATACATAAAAAAAAGATGGGCATTCAATAATGAGACATTTGAAACATTTTTAGAAAAAGATGATTTGATTCTCAAAGCTCTCAAACAACAGATATGTAAGAATGAACTGAATGCCGCAGACAAGGATAGCAACAGTGTCAGCAGAGAGATTGTATATATATTTAGGTAGGTCGGTCTTGCCAAAGAGATGGAGTGAGAGAGAAATGGAAGTTAGGTAAAAGTAACAGTGAAAAGGCAGACCTTAGGAATTATGAACAGAATCTGGAGATATCCTGCCTAGAGATGGATCAGGGTTTTGTTTTGGATTTTGTTGGGTGGTGGGGACAATGTGAGGGGAGGACTACATTACAAAATGAGAGGATGAATGAAAGGAAAATTGGGATAAAGAACAATGATGTACATAAGTCAAATAGAGAGTTCGCTGTAATGAGAAGGTAGTAGTGGTCTCAGTGGATGAGGAGGTGAAAAGAAAATAAGGGAAGGTAAAGGAAGAAGACCTCACTCAGCAATAAGAAGGATGGACCTATGGGTGGAGAGAGATGTTCTATGGATGAAGATGAAAGAGACGGAGAGAGATCAGGATCTTATGCTAGATAAGGTCTGGGAGATTTAGTGCTTTCAAAAAAACTACTCTTTTTACTTAATGAGAGGAGAGCCCAGAATGGATACCTTGGAAGTTAGGGTTCCATAAGGAATATAGAAAATAGGAAGAGATTAGATAATTATAGGGATTTGGAATCAGAGAATAAGAGTCTAGAATAGCTAGAAAAAGAAAATGGATAATGAAGAGTGACAAAAAACAAAACTTCTCTGGTAAGTTGTGAAAAAAATGAAATTTAAAAAACTAGCTAACAAGACTAATTGAAGGAGAAAGGGGGAAATCTATTTTACTGGGAGAGGAGGAAAAGAATTAAATCTGATAAAAGCAGGAGAGAAAAATAATAAGCAAAACCCCAAGAAAAATAAGAATAGGAGATTGGCGGTGGGGGTTAAGGAAAAAAAGAGTCTTGGAGAATATATTATCTTTTAAAAAATAGTTAAACACTGTACTGTGTTTACAGCAGAAAAGAAGAAAAATCATCTTAAAAATCCCTAATATTAAGAAAAAGTAAAGTAAAATATAAAGATAACTCATAACTATAAAATGTGAATGACTTAATCTAATTCATTAATTAATAATAGGAAAAGGTAATGATGAATGTCGAAGGCAATGTGGGAAAACTGGGACACTGATACATTGTTGGTGGAATTGTAAACAGATCCAACCATTCTGGAGAGCAATTTGGAACTACGCTCAATAAGTTATCAAACTGTAACCCAGCAATGTTTCTGCTGGGCCTATATCCCAAGAGATCATAAAGGAGAGAAATGTGCAAAATGTTTATGGAAGCCCTTTTTGTAGTGGCTAGAAACTGGAAACTGAATGGATGCCCATCAATTGGGGAATGGCTGAATAAATTATGGTACATGAATGTTATGGAATATTATTGTTCTGTAAGAAACGACCAACAGGATGATTTAGAGAAGCCTTGAGAGACTTACATGAACTGATGCTAAGTGAAATGAGCAGAACCAGGAGATCATTATACACAGCAACAACAAGAGCATACGATGATCTAAAATGTCCAGGTGAGAGAAAATACAGGGCAGCCAAAATAATTGGATTTTAAGAGCATTTATTAGCTGGCCACTGACTGAACCCCACCAGTGCAAGACTAAGAGGTCAGTCTCAAAGAGTTTTAGGGACATGTATTTATGGAGAAAACCACAAGAATGTTTAGAAACATTTATCACATTAAAAATTCCTTTCCCAGGCAGGCGACGAAGTGTAACAAGGAGGCAACTTTTCTTTAAGTTTTACATTCGGTAAGTAGTCAAGGTCTTTGGTCATAAATAACATAGTACATCTGGAGGCCTTGTGGGGCGGCATTTGGAAACAAGAGATATCATCTGCATTGGGGAGTAAAGAAGTAGTGGCATAGTTCTTCAGACAGAGTTCAAGCAGAGGTAACATTCTCACAGTCTCATGAGTGCCCAAGCAGGTCAGGGGCAGGGGCAGCATCCATTCTACCCACAGTGTCCATTTCAGATCAATTCTAATAGACATGGCTCTCTTCAACAATGAGATGATTCAAACCAGTTCCAATTGTTCAGTAATGAAGAAAGCCATGTACACCCAGAGAGAAGCCTGTGGGAACTGAGTGCGGATGACAACATAGCATTTTCACACTTTCTGTTGATGTTTGCATTTTGTTTTCCTTCTCAGGTTTTTTTTTTTTCTTTCTGGATTGATTTTTCTTGTGCAGCAAGATAACTATAAATATGTATGCATATATTGGATTTATCATACATTTTAACATATTTAATATATATATTAGACTACTTGTCTTCTAAGGGAGGGGGTAAAGGAAAGGGGGGAAAATTTGGAACAGAAAGTTTTGCAAGGGTCAGTGTTGAAAAATTACCCATGCATATGTAATTAAAAAGCTTTAATTAAAATAAAATAATAGATTTTTCCCAAAAAATACATGCAAAGATAATTTTTAACATTCACCCTTGCAAAACCTAGTGTTCTAAATTTTTCTCCCTCCTTTTCCCCCTTGTCCCTCCCCTAGACAGCAAGTAATGCAATATAGATTAAATGTGTATAATTCCTCTAAGCATATTTCCACTTTTGTCATGCTACTTGAGAAAAATCAGATCAAAAGGGGAAAAAAAAACACAAGAAAAAAATAGCAAAAAAAAAGGTGAAAGTACTATACTTTTATCCACATTCACCTTCATAGTTCTCTTTGGATGCAAATGTCTCTTTCCAATAAGTCTATTGGAATTTCCTAAGCAACACATTTTAAAATAAGGATATATACACATTTGTATATACAGATATACAAAGGACATCAAAATGAAATGATTTGCTATAGCAAATCCAAAAAAAAAGGAGTTGGAGTCATATTTATCTGACATACAAAAAACTAAGAAGAAAAAAATGCAATGCACATTATGATGAAAGGAATTATGGACAATAAACCAATATTACTAATAAATAATAAAAATAAATGTTCAATATGCCTTAGCATCTAAATTAATAAAGGAAAGAAACTATATATACTGTAACATAATAGTAACATAAGGAAACTTCATTATCCCTGTTTTCATTTAGGGTAAATCCAATAGTTAAACAAAAGAGAAAAAAATAAAAATGAACAAATTGCTAGAGAAAATAGTTAAAAGACTTATGACATCTTTCAAATAGAACAGCAAAATTATACACACACACACTCATTTCTCAATGTTACATGGTATTTTTGCAAAAATTGACCATTTTATCAAATATTCATTGGTTCAGGGATCACAAACAAAAGATATAATTCCAAATGAAGATTTAATAAATCCTAAGTAATGAATGAGGCAAAGAATAATAGAAACAATTATATGAAAGAAAAAGAAAATGATGAAACAAACAACAAAATTTCTTGGATGCAACTAAATCAATTTTCAGGAGAAATAATTATACATTTACAAAATAACAAAAGAATGAGCTGAATATGGATTTTAAAGAGTTAGAAAGTCCAAAAGTAAGTCACAAAATAAGCACAATGGAGGAGATATTAAAAAATTAGATAGAGAAATTGGAATCCGAGTCACAGAAATGATAATTAAAGCTAGTTATTTGAAAAGGCTAATAAAGTTGATAAACTTTTAACTAATCAGATTAAAGAAGAGGGACAAAAATATAATCAATAGCAAATGAGCAGAGTGAAATAAAATCAGAAAAAAAAACCTGAAAATATAAAAGAAATAGAGGAATACTTTCAGAAATGTAGAATTACAAAACTATCAGAAGCCTATTTCCTTTTCCTCAGGAAGGAACTAACTATAAGGAACTACCAAAGCAAAATAAACTCCTGGTCCTGATGTAGTAACAGGATAATTCTACCAAATTTTTAAAGAACAGTTAGTCCAAGTAATTCACAAATTATTCTCAAAAACTGAAAAAGAAAGCACTCAACTAGAAATGTTTTATGAGACAAATATATTCCTAGTACTTAATCAAGGGAAAGGTAAAACACAAGAAAAACCATATATCATGATTAGTAATTAATAAATTTTAAACAAAATCTTGTCAGACTACAGTGATTTATGCAAGAAATCATTAATTATGACCAAGTGGGATACACACACACACACACACACACACACATCAGGGATACAAGAATGGTTCAACTGAAACATCTTCCCAAAATGATCATCTTAATAAATGCAGAAAAAGCTTTTCACAAAATGAAGTTTTTTTTATGTTAAAAATCTTAAAACTTTAGCCAGAGAAGGACCTATCTAAAACCAAAAACAAGCATCGTATGCCGTGGTGACACACTAGAACCTTTCCTAATAAGTGTAAGAGTAAATGAAGCAAGGATGCCCATTCTCCCCACTATTGATTAGTTCTGGAAACATCACCAACAGCAATAAAGCAAGAAAAAGTAAACAAAGGTAAAAAGATAGGTAAAGAGGAGATAAAACTATTCCTGTTTGCAAAAAAAAAAAAAGAAAAAAAATGTAATGGCATTGTGAAAAGGTGCTCTAAATCACTATTGATCAGAGAAATGCAAATTAGGACAACTCTGAGGTACCACTTCATACCTCTCAGATTGGCTAAGATGACAGGAAAAGATAATGATGAATGTTGAAGGGGATGTCGGAAAACTGGAACACTAATACGTTGTTGGAGTTGTGAACTGATTCAACCATTCTGGAGAACAATTTGGATCTATGCCCAAAGAGTTATCAAACTCTGCACACCTTTTGATCCAGCAGTATTTCTACTGGGCCTATATCCCAAAGAGATCTTAAAGGAAATAAAGGGACCCACATGTACAAAAATATTTGTGGCAGTTCTTTTTATAGTGGCAAGAAGCTAGAAACTGAATGGATGCTCATCAATTGGGGAATGGCTGAATAAGTTATGGTATATGAATGTTATGGAATATTATTGTTCTATAAGAAACAATCAGCAAGATGATTTCAGAGAGGCCTGGAGAAACTTACATGAACCAATACTAAGTGAAATGAGCAGTACCAGGAGATCATTGTACATGGCAAGAGCAAGATTATATGGTGATCAATTCTGATGGATGTGACTCTTTTCAACAATGAGATGATTTAGGCCAGTTCCAATGGTCTTATAATAAAAAAGCTATCTGCAACCAGAGAGAAGGCTGTGGGAACTGAGTGTGTATCATAACGTAGTATTTTAATTCTTTTTGTGTTGTTTGCTTGCATTTTGTTTTCTTTCTCATTTTTTCCCTTTTTGATCTGATTTTTCTTGTGCAACATGATATTTGTAGAAATATGTATAGAAGAATTGCACATGGTTAACATATATTTTATTACTTGCCATCTAGGGAAGGGAATGGGAGGAAGGGAAGGGAAAAAAAATGGAACACAAGGTTTTACAAGGATGAATGTTGTAAATTATCCATGCATATGTTTTGAAAATAAAAAGCTTTAATAAAAATTTTTAAAGTGACAGGGAGCCAAGATGGCGGAGTGCAGACACAACTCTTGTGACCTCCTCTGATCTTCTCTCAAACCAACAGCAGATTAAGCCTCTAAACTGGTTCTGGAGTCAAAGCACCTCCAAATATTTGGAGTATAACACATTCCCAGCAAAAGTTACCTTAGAAGAGTTTTGGAGCAGGTCTGTTTCAGATGGGCAGGGGATTAGGCAGTTTGCTAAACTCAGACGGCAGTACGAAAGACAGGGCAGGAAGCCGGGGCTGGGACAGAGCATGGTGGATTCTAAGCACCTGGGAAGTCCCTGTGAGACTCTTGGGCCACTTTGCTCTGGTTGCGGGCAGGTGCTTTGGCAGATCTGCCTTTAGTAAAAGGTAGATTGAAAACCACTGAGAACTCTGGACCAGGCCCGGATAGTCCAACACTGGAAGTCAACCAGCCAAACTGCCCCAGGGCAAATTAAAGTGGTTGCCACTCCTCTGCTTTAAACAGACTCAAGCTTTTAAAAATGAGTAAGAAACAGAAAAGAACTCTCATCATAGACAGCTTTTATGGAGAGAAAGAAGGGCAGACCTTAGATCCTGAGGTTCCTAAAGGTAAAGCAACTTCAGAGGAAGGTACAAAGGGAGATATGAGCTGCTCCCCATTTCACAAGACTTACCTGGAATATTGCAAAAAAGAATCTCAAAAGAAGAAAAATGGGGAAATGAATTGAGATCATTGCAAGAAGGATATAATGCCCTACAAAAGAGATATGAAAAAGACACCAATTCACTGAAAAACAAAATTGGTGAAATGGAAAAAGACAACAATTCACTGAAAAACAAAATTAGTGTAATGGAAAAAGACTGCAATGAACAAAAAAATTCAATTGGCCAGTTACAAAAAGAGCTAAAAAAGGTAACTGAAGAAAATAATACATTAAAAATTAGAATTGAACAAATGGAAGTGAATGACTCAATAAGACTTCAAGAATCAATCAAACAAAAACAAAAAAAATGAAAAAATAAAAGAAAATATGAAATGTCTCCTTGGAAAAACAACTGACCTGGAAAACAGATCCAGGAGAGACAATCTAAGTATTAATGGACTCCCTGAAAGCCATGATGAAAAAAGAACCTAGACACTATCTTCTAGGAAATCATGAAAGAAAACTGCCCTGATGTTTTAGAATCAGAAGGTAAAATTGCCATTGAAAGAATTCACTGATCACTTCCTGAAAGAGACCCCAAAATTAAATCCCCAAGGAATGTTGTGGCTAAAGAGTGAAAATTGAATGGAGACAGAAGGGAGTTTACTTTTTTCTCAGCGGTTCATGGAACTTATACAAAAATTGACCATGTGTTAGGACATAAAAACCTCAAAATCAAATGCAGAAAGGCAGAAATAGTAAATGCATCTTTTCCAGATCATGATGCAGTAAAAATCACATGTAATATAAGGCCAGGAGAAAATAGACCAAAAGTTAATTGGAAATTAAATAATCTAATTCTAAAGAATGAATGGGTGAAAGAGCAAATCATAGACACAATCAATAATTTCATTCAGGAGAATGACAATGAGACAACATAACAAAATTTGTGGGATATGGCCAAAGTGGTTATAAGGTGTAATGTTGTATCTCTAGATGCTTACTTGCATAAAATAGGGAAAGAGAAGATCAATGAATTGGGCTTACTATTTCTAGAACAAATCAAAGATCCTCAATTAAATACCAAATTGGAAATTCTAAAACTAAAAGGGGAGATTAATAAGATTGAAAATAAGAAAACTATTGAATTAATAAATAAAACTAAGAATTGGTTTTATGAAAAAAAAAACACAACAAAATAGCTAAGCCTTTAGTTAATTTGATTACAAAAAAGAAAGAGGAAAATCAAATTGTTAGTCTCAAAATGATAAGGGAGAACTTTCCACCAATGAAGAGGAAATTAGAGCAATAATTAGGAGTTTCTTTGCCCAAATTTATGCCAATAAATTTGATAATCTAAATGAAATGGAGGAATATCTCCAAAAATATAGATTGCCCAAGTTAACAAAAGAGGAAATAAATTATTTCAATTTTAGAAAAAGAAATAGAACAAGCTGTTAATCAACTCCCTAAGAAAAAATCTCCAGAGTCAGATGGATTTACATGTGAATTCTACCAAACATTCAAAGAACAATTAATTCCAATACTATATAAAGTATTTGAAAAAATAGGAAAAGAAGGTGTATTACCAAATTCCTTCTATAATACAGATATTGTGCTGATAGACAAACCAGATAGGGTGAAAACAGAGAAAGAAAACTATAGACCAATTTCCCTAATGAATATTGATGCAAAAATCTTATATTAGCAATGAAATTACAGAAAGTCATCCCCAGGATAGTATATATGACCAAGTAGGATTTATACCAGGAATGCAGGGCTGGTTCAATATTAGGAAAACTATCAGCATAATCAATTATATTAATAACCAAACTAACAAAAACCATATGATTATCTCAATAGATGGAGAAAAAGCATTTGATAAAATCCAACACCCATTCCTATTAAAAACACTAGAGAGTATAGGAATAAATGGGCTTTTCCTTAAAATGATTAGTAGCATCTACTTAAAACCATCAGCAAGCATCATATGTAATGGAGACAAACTAGAACTATTCCCAATAAGATCAGGAGTGAAACAAGGCTGCCGACTGTCACCATTACTATTTAATATTGTATTAGAAATTTTAGTTTTGGCAGTAAGAGAAGAAAAAGAGATTAAAGGAATTAGAGTAGGTAATGAGGAAACCAAATTATCATTCTTTGCAGATGGTATCATGGTATACTTAGAGAACCCTAGAAACTCAACTAAAAAACTACTAGAAACAATTCATAACTTTAACAAAGTTGCGGGATACAAAATAAATCCACATAAGTAATCAGCATTTTTATATATTACCAACAAAGTTCAGCAGCAAGAGATACAAAAAAGAAATTCCATTCAAAATAACAGTTGATATTATAAAATATTTGGGAATCTATCTGCCAAGGAAAAGTCAGGAATTATAGAAACTAAACTACAAAACACTCTCCACACAAATAAAGTCAGACCTAATCAATTAGAAAAACATCAAGTGCTCGTGGATAGGCTGAGTGAATATAATAAAAATGACAATACTACCCAAACTAATTTACTTATTTAGTGCCATATCAATCAAACTCCAAAGAAATTATTTTACAGATCGAGAAAAAGTAGTAGCAAAGTTCATCTGGAAGAAAAAAAGTCAAGAATTTCAAGGGAATTAATGAAAAAAAAAATGCTGATGAAAGCGGCCTTGCTGTACCAGATCTAAAACTATATTATAAAGCAGCAGTCATCAAAACCATTTGGTACTGCCAAGATAAGATCTAAATGGGTTCATGATTTGGATATAAAGAGTGATATAAGCAAATTATAGGAACATAGGATAGTTTACCTCTCAGACCTGTGGTGAAGGAAGGAATTTGTGTCCAAAGAAGAACTGGAACTCTTAACTGAACACCAGATAGATAATTTTGATTATATTGTTAAAAAGTTTTTGTACAAACAAAACTAATGCAGACAAGATTAGGAGGGAAGCAATAAATTGGGAAGTCATCTTTACATTTAAGGGTTCTAATTAAAGCCTCATTTCTAAAATATATAGAGAATTGTCTCATATTTATAAAAATTCAAGCCAGTCTCCAATCGATAAATGGTCAAAGGATATGAACAGACAATTTTCAGATGAAGAAATTAAAACTATTTGTAGTCATATGAAAAGGTGCTCCAAATCACTATTGATCAGAGAAATGCAAATTATGCTTCCCTTCTCAGATTTTTTTTCTTATAGATCTGATTTTTCTTGTGCATTAAGGTAACTGTAAAAATATGTATACATATATTTGATTTGTCAAGTATTTTAACATAATTAACATGTAGTAGACTTCCTGCCGTCTAAAGGAGGGGTGGGAGCTGGGGGGGGGGGGGGATTTTAAAAAAAAACATTGCAAGGAACAATGTTGAAAAATTACCCAAAAAAATTTTTTGAAAAAAAAAAACTTTAAAATTAAAAAAAAAAAAAAGAAGTAACAGAGGGGGGAAAAATGTGCCTGCATAACTTGGAAAACCTTGGTTCAGGAAATGTGCAAGTTACAAAATAAACCCTCAGAAATTAATAGAAACTATATATTACCAAAGGAAATTGCATTCTAAATAACTATAAACTGTGTAAAATGTGAGGATCAACGAATCAAAAGTATACAAAAAACATGTATATATTCAATTATAATGTGTTCCTTAAAGAAATAAACAAAAAAATAAATAGCTTGAGAAATATTCAGTGCTCATAGTTAGACTATACTTAATAAAAGTGACAATACTTCCAAAATTAACTTACATTTTTTTAAATTTATTTTTTTTATTAAAACTTTTTATTTGGGGGGCAGCTAGGTGGCGCAGTGGATAAAGCACCAGCCCTGAAGTCAGGAGGACCTGAGTTCAAATTTGGTCTCAGACACTTAACATTCCCTAGCTGTGTGACCCTGGGCAAGTCACTTAACCCCAATTGCCTCAGTAAAAAAACAAAACAAAACAAAAAAAAACCTTTTTATTTGCAAAACATATGTATGGGTAATTCTTCAACATTGACCTTTATAAAGCTTTCTGTTACAAATTTTTCCCCCCTAATCCCCACCCCTCCCCTAGATGGCAGGAAATCCATTACATGTTAATTATGTAAAAAAATTGATTAATATATGTATACATATTTCCACACTTATCATTGTTGTGCAAGAAAAATTGTATCTATAAGAAAAAAAATCAGAGAAAGGAAACACAATGCAAGCAAACATCAGTAGAGAGCATGAAAATATTATGGTGTAGTCCACATTCATATCCCTCTTTCTGGGGGTATATGACTTTCTTCATCACTGAACAATTGGAACTAATTTGAAACATCACATTGTTGAAGAGAGCCATGTCCATCAGAATTGATCATCATATAGTCTTCTTGTTGCTGTGTATAATGATCTCCTGGTTCTGCTCACTTCGCTCAGCATTAGTTCATGCAAGTCTCTCCAGCCTCTCTGAAATCATCTTGCTGGTCATTTCTTATAGAACAATAATATTCCATAACATTCATATACCATAATTTATTCAGCCACTCTCCAATTGATGGGCATCCATTCAGTTTCCAGTTTCTAGCCACTACAAAAAGGGCTGCCACAAACATTCTTGCACATGTGGGTCCCTTTCCTTCCTTTAAGATCTCTTTGGGATATAAGCCCAATAGAAACACTTCTGGGTCAAAAGGTATACACAGTTTGATAACTTTTTGAGCATAGATTAACTTACATTTTTAATCTTATAACACATACCCAAAGGAATATTGATAGAACTTGATAACATTTCTTTTTTTTTTTTAATTTTATTTATTTATTTATTATTAAAGCTTTTTATTTGTATAACATGTATGGGTAGTTCCCCAGCATTGATCTTTACAAAGCTTTCCATTACAAATTTTACCCCCAATCCCCTCCCCTCCCCTAGATGGCAGGAAGTCCACTACATGTTAATAATGTTGAAATATTTGACAAGTTATGCAAGAAAAATCCTATCCACAAGAAAAAAAAGAAAATCAGAGAAAGGCAACACAATGCAAGCAAAACTTGATAAAATTTCTACAAAATTCCAGGGACAGCTAGATAAGCACATTGGTCTTGGAGTCAGGAAGACCTGAGTTCAAATGTGGCCTGAAACATTACCACTTTCTAGCTGTATGACCCTGGGTAAGGCATCTAAGCCCAATTGCCTCAAAAAAAAAAATTTCCATTGGAAAAGATTGAGGCTATTAGGGGAAAGGATGAAAAGAATTAAGGGTGAAATGGAAATAGCACTTCCAGACCTCAAACTATTATAAAACAGCAATCATTAAAATTATCTGTGTTAAAAATTGTAGAGATAAATCAGTGGAACAGACTAGACAAGGCATAATCAGAAGTAATATAACTCAATAGCTCAGAGTTTGATAAATTAAAAACACAAATTACCTAATTAAAATGTTCTTTATTTGATTAGAAAAAACTGCTGGGGAAACTGGAAAGTGGTTTGGCAGAAATTAGGCTTAGATCAAAACTTTACACCATATTCTACAATACAATCTAATCAGATATGTATCCTAAAATTAATGAGTTCCTATCAAAAAAATAGAAATAACAGGTCAAATACTACTCAGAACCAAGAAAAGTGTTTTTAAATAAACGAGAGAGAGAGCTAACTACATAACTTTGAAAAACTTCTGTACAGACTTAATGTATGTAGGATAAGAAGAGAAATGATTGTTGCCTGGGTGGGAGGGGGAATCTTTGTATCAAACATCTCTGATAAGGCTTTAAATCCAAGATCTGTAAAAAAAAAAAAAATTAACAAATATATTCCCCAATATATAAGAAGACTAAGGATATGAACAGTTTTCAGAGAATTACAAAGTATTCACAAACATATACTCCAAATTACAATAAGAAGAGATGCAAGTCAAAACAATTTTGAAGTTTCACCTCATAACCTGAAAATTGACAAAAAAATAACCAAAGAATGACAAGATAATATTGGAGGGGTTGTGGAATGATGGATATATTAATACTAGTATATACTAACAATTATTGGTGGAACTGTGAAATGGTACAACTATTTGGGAAAGCAATTTGAAAATATGTATAATTATTATTGTCCCTACCTTATAAGTGTAGAAATTTTATCTTAAAGAGATGAAGGGATTTAACTATGCCTACAAAGCTAAGACTTAAACCCAGATCTCAGATTCTGTCCAGTGTTCTTCCCACTATTGTGCCAAAGATCAAAATACAGTAAATACCAAATTAAGCAAAGAGTTAACTATATTTTAACTTAGAGAGCCACAAATCATAGTTTCATAGGACTTAGAGGTAGAAAGGACATGACAGATCATTTTTCCAAGCTCATTTTACAGATAAGGAAACTTAAGATCCTGAGAAGTTGCAATCTACATAATTTATCCAAGGTCTCACAGTAGGTGTCCTGATTTCTAATCCAGTATTCTTTCACTATCAACAAAAAAAAAAACCCTAAATATTTACTATATATAAAATATTGTGATAAACACTATGATGGACCATACAAAAAAAGATTAAGGAATTATTCCAGCTTCCCAAAACATTTTTTTTAAAAAAGGAAAAGATACATATGTTTTCTACATATATATAGAAAAATATTTATAGCACCTCTTTTCCCAGAGCTAAAAAAAAAAAAAAAAATGGAAACTGAGGGGATTACCATCAATTGAGGAATCTTGAATAAATTGTGGTATATGGTATGATGGAATAGTATTATGTGGAAAATGATGAGCAGAATGCTCTCAGAAAAATCTAGAAATTCCTTCATGAACTCAAAGTGAAAATTACTGTGTATAAAGTAATAGCAATCATCTGGAATAATCAACTGTGAATGATTTTGCTATTCTTAGTAATGCAGTGATCCTGCATTACTATGCATAGCTATGTTTTCTTTTACAACATGACTTTTTCATAGAAATATTTTGTATAACTTCACATGTGTTTTCTTGAGGGGAAGTAGAGATGGGGATCTGGAACTCGTTATAAAAATGTAAAAAATATTTACATGTAATTGAAGAAAAATAAAAAATATATTAAATTTAAAAATTAAATTGGGGAGACAATAGAAATGGAATAGAAGTTTGAAAACTGACTAATATTCTAGGATTTATAGTTCAGAGGGGCAAATCATTTCTTTATAGCCCTCAAAGTAATTTGTACTCTTGTGATCTTTGAGCTGAAAGAAGGATTTGAGTCACATCTGGAAATAAGCTGAGGCAGAGAAGAAATGAAGGTAGGCCAGACCCCTGTCCCAGATATTAGAAAAGTGTGGCCCTCTGTCCTAATTTAAATGTTGTGTCTTTCCAGCAAATTCTTTGCTTATTTATGTTTGACCAAAATTAGGAAATAGGGAATAAAAAATAAAATGTCAGTCAAATACAGTACAGTGCCTTTATAGGACAAACTATAGGCAAGCATTAAGGGGACAGTAAGCCTTTTGGAACTTTCCTTCAGTTTTTGAAGAACTTAAAACCAGAGTTTTAGTCCTCCATTGTGAAATGTCTTCAGGGACCCTCTCTCCCTCACTCCCTTCATCTCTTATTTTTCTGTTATGGTAAAATTTTTTTAGTTTCTCCTTAACCTGTGCCACTAATTCTCGGTTCATTCTATTTTATGCCCTCCTGTGTAATCTCTCACAGTCTGCCTGGGTCTCTCTTAACGTTCCTGGGCCTGACTCTTGTTCCCTTTGGCTCAAAGGTCATGATAGTTCAAACTGCTTTAAGTGCTGTAAAGAACCTCAAATTCCAGAACAACATTCAGTTCTCAAATCCTTCATACACATAAAAAAATGATTAGCAACATGAGCTGATGTATGCACACTACCCACTTACTCTGTGTTGAAAGGGACACTGACAAAGTAGAACAAATGAGGAATTAAATAATGGAAAGAGCTCTGAACTTGGAGTCGAAAGAACACATTTGAATCCTGGCTCTTCCCCTTATCACCTGTGGAGCAGTGGGCACTTCACCTAGCTTCTCTGGACCTCAGCTCTTTTTAGGTGTGTGCTAAAGGAATGGTAGCTGAGAGCAAAATCCTGAAAGCATGTGCAGAGGTTCCTGGGCCTGCTTCTGATTCTTACTCCCCTTTAGTGTGAGTACCCATATCCCATGACAGTTTCCAACCAGTTAGCTCCACACCTGGTTGAAAGGCTTGTGTGTGTACAAACTGCCACAGGAGAAGTCTCCTTGTCTGTGAATGAAAAGAACTAACTACTCTTAATGGGAGGGGGAGCCTTGGACCCTTCACCGAGTCATTAAGAAGAGGTGGGTACATGTAGCTGTCATGTCTGCCTCCTTTTTCTCTATTTTTCTAGCTGTTAGATGAAGAGTGCCAAGGAGAGTTTCAACCATATGAGTTCAAAAGTTCAGAAGCATTAGCTGCCCGTGGTCTAGGAACTAGAATCTGTACCAGAATTTGCCAGCAGCTAAGCTGGGGAACAACTGCTTGAAGTAATGTAACAGTGGGCTGACAGAAACCAAGACACTGTGTCCTGCTGCAGCAAGAGAGCCACAGTTGCAGGAGTTAGGCTGATTCAGAAAGGAGTTTGGTAGGATGATTTCTTTGCAGCAACCACTATAAGATTGTGCCTCCTTTCCCCAAGAATCAACATGGTAATGGAAGGAGTAGTCCCTTGAGGTTAGAGAGTATACTTTGTAACTTCTGTTCTTTCTAGATCTTCTCAATAAAAATCATTTTATAAAAGTTAATTGATGTTAACTAGTTAACTAATAGAGTTATACCAATAATATAAATATATTAACTAGTGATTAATACTGGGAATAATATACTGGAATTGGGGCTAGAGTTGATGACTTTAGTTACTCCCAAGCCATCGGGGTATCCCTAGAGCAGGATGCAATTAGCCAGGTCTCTGGACTTGATTCATCAATGTAAATGAGAGTTGGAATAAAGATCTCCAAGATTTATAAGTACTACAAATAAAATAAGGGGGGTGGACTAGATGATCTCTAAGGTACTTTAAATCTATTCAATCCTAAAGAAAAGAATCAGAGTGGCAGGGAAATTTGAAACCACGTTCCAATGTGGTTTAGTTATGTTTAACTTAAAGAATTAATTAATTAAAGAAATAATTGATGCAAATTCCATAGGAAAAAAAGGGCAAAAGAGTTCACATTTACAAAAATAATTATATCAGCTTTATTTATAATGGCAAAGAACTAAAAACTAAGGTGATGCCCACTAATTGAAGAATGGATGAACATATGGCATATGAATAAAATAGAATATTATTACAGCATAAGAAATGAAGGGGCTGATTTCAGGGAAACCTGAGAAAGTTTGTATGAAATAATATAAAATTCGGAGAACAACTTATATAATAACATTGTAAAGAAAAATTCTGAGACTTAAGAACTCTGATTAATGCCATGAATAGACACAACTTCATGAACTGATGATTAAGCATGTTTCTCCCTTCATGACAGAAAGGCACAGGATTTGAGTTACAGAATGAGAAATGCAGATGTGGGCATGACCAATGTGTGGATTTGTTTTGCCTGAATTTTATTATTTGTTATAAAAATAATGATTTTTCTTTTTTTTTTTTTTTTTTTTACTTTGGGATGGGAATTTGGAGGGGAAAAGGTAGAATTGCTAATGTTGCCAACATTATGAAAGAAAAGGACACTGTAAAATGCTCCTAAAAGACTAGAAGGTCAGAAAGATACACATACAATCAGCTCAACTTTGAAAGCTGAACTTTAAATTCTGTTGATGCTTTTTTATAATGCAAGCTATATATAATAAAGATTCATGATTTACCATGTAATTCTCTTTTTTCTGTTCTTTACATATGGAAATTTTTAATGTTTAAACCCAGAAAAAATAAAATTTCAAAAAGAATTCATGAAGACATGATTGCTTACTTCAAATATATGAATTATTGTCATAGAAATGAATGATTACAGATATTCTGCTTGATTCAGAGGACTAAACCAGAATGAATGTGTGAAAAGTATAGGGAGAATGATTTCAGATCAGTATAAAGAATAACTTCCTAACCTACTAGAACTAACTAAGAATAGAAAGGCCTACTTTGGGAGGTAGTGAGTACCTGCCTGAAACTAGAGGTGACAAACAAGGACTAGATGACTATTTGCCAGAGATTATATAGGTCATTCATACTTCAGATAGGAATAGACCTGCAGGGAATGACCCCTGAAGTTATTCAGTTTTTCCATAGAGAGATGTATACTATCTTCCCCAGATAGCATTTCCAGCTCAACATGTCCAAAACAGAACTCATTGTCTTTCCCCCCAGACTTCTCCCAATTATCTATTAGACATGTAGATTTTAAATGATTTATAAGATTGAGAATATCCCAAAAGTCATCTAATCTAATGACTGTTTCTGATGATTCAGCTGAATATAAACAATGCTGGCAAAAGAAAGAAATGCTTTAGAAAGCATAACTAAGGATTATACAGTTTCCAGGAAGAAACTTTTTTTATGTTTTCATCACTGCTGCCAAAGATAAAGGCTATGAAAAAGGCTTATAAGGAAATAACTGGTTAAGAAGATAGTTTTTCTTGATCAGGATGATTTCAGAGAGGCCTGGAGAGATTTACATGAATTGATGCCAAGTGAAGTGAGCAGAACTAGGAGATCATTATGCATGGCAACAGCAAGATTAATTATGATGATCAATTTTGACGGATGTGGCTCTTTTCAACAATGAAATGATTTAGGACAGTTCCAATGGTCTTGTGATGAAAAGAGCCATCTGCACCCAAAGAGAGGACTGTGGGAACTTAGTGTGGATCACAACATAGTATTTTTACTCTTTTTGTTGTTGTTTGCTTGCATTTTGTTTTCTTTCTCATCTTTTTTCTTTTTGTTCTGATTTTTCTTGTGCATCATGATAATTGTAGAAATATGTATAGAAGAATTGTACATGTTTAACATATATTGGATTATTTGCCATCTAGGGGAGGGGGTAGGGGAAAGGGAGGAAAGAAATTGGAACATAAGGTTTTGAAGTTTTTTGTTGAATATTATCCATGAAATATGTATACATATATTCGATTTGCCAATATTTTAACATAATTAACATGTAGTGGATATCCTGCCATCTAGGGGAGGGGTGGGGAGTTGGGGGGAAAAATTTGTAACGGAAAGCTATGTAAGGGTTATTGTTGAAGAATTACCCACACATGTTATGCAAATAAAATAAAATTTAATAAAAAAAAGAATATTATCCATGAATATATTTTGAAAATAAAAAGCTTTAATAAAAAAAGATGATTTCTCAGTTTGGATTTCTGAACCACAGCATAAAATGAAGGAATAATGGACTCTTGGCCAAGGATAGAGTGAACTGAATAAGAGTTGATAAGAATATATATCTTCTTGGACTCTTGCCAATTAAATCCCACAGACTTTGAACTAAAAAGGAAAGGGGAAGAAGAAAACTCCTTTTGTACCTACCAAACTAGGTACCATAAAGATTAGATATAACATGGAAAGAAAAATAGTAGTAGAGACTTACAGAAATTCACAAAACATCAAATCCAAGAAAAGAGCTAGAAATATAATGTCTGGTTTCAGATGTCTGTATGTAAAAGTACAAAGCAAGGTGAGCTAAAAAAAAAAAAAAAAAAAAAAAAAAAAAAAAAAAACCAAAACAGCTCAAACAGGTAAATTTGACTTCATAGACCCCACTCTGAATTTGTATGATAGTACCTATTGGTGCACTATAAAAATAATATTTACAATGGTCACAACATAAGAGGAAAGAACAATATCACAAATGAATGTCATCAAATTACAATAGCCAAGTTTGCCTAATGAGGAGATAAGAGTTAGGTAGTGCAATATAGAGTTTGAAATTTTGAGCCAATACTATCTAACTTCAAATCCTAGTCAAGTCACTTAATTGCTGTCAGACTGATCCTCATCTGAAAAATCAAGTTAATAGCCTCTACTAATACACAGGGTTACTATGAGGATGAAATGAGATATATCAATTATTTTGAAAAATGTAAGGTGCTATTAATATGAGAATGAATCCCCTTCCTTTCTTTGAAGAAATAGATGACTATGGATATGGAACACTCTGTTGAATGAAGTTTTTGTTTTGCAGTATATTGCATGTCGTATCTTTTCCCCCCATATATGTACCTTATACTTCATGTTGACTTATTTCATAAATTAAAGGATCAAGCTTAGTTTGTAAATATTGAAACAAAGCAGATAAATCTCTTAAATATTGAAACACTCAAATGGATTTGTGATCTCATTGATTTGAAATTTTCTTCCATGATAAATCAATCAGCATTTATTAATTATTTGCCATGTGCTAGAGAGCATGCCAGATACTGGATAGATAAAACAGTCTATATCCTTAAGTAGTTTACACTGGGTTAGGGAAGGAAACTTGTATGTAAATTAGTATATCCCAAAATATATATAAAATATATACAAAAATGAGCTGAAGGAATCAAATAAGGCTTCAAAGGTAGAATCTTGAAGAAAACAAGATATTCTAATAGACAAGTTAATGAGGAAGTCCCTTTCAGAATTAAGGGACAGTCAGTGCAAACGTACAAGAAATATGAAGTATCAGTTGCAAGAAGTCTGAGTAGATGACTGAACATGAGAAATAGAATGACAGATAAGACTGAAAAGCGTCATCAGATGATGATGGCCTTCAAGTGCCAGAGTGGTTGATAAATTGAGTCTAAAATCAATGAGAAACTACTAGAATGTGCTAAGGAGCAGAATAACAGA
The DNA here is from genome assembly GCA_023553655.1 of Myrmecobius fasciatus. NCBI lineage: Eukaryota > Metazoa > Chordata > Mammalia > Dasyuromorphia > Myrmecobiidae > Myrmecobius > Myrmecobius fasciatus. The sequence goes on from JAJPUD010001975.1 coordinate 281,290, forward strand.
GTTTGCTTTTAGAAAATCATAGCATTGTAGCCATGTGGGAAATGGTTTGTAGAGGAGAAAGACTTGAAGCAGAGAGGCTAATTTGGGAACTATTAGAATAGTGCATGGGAGAAGAGATGATGGCCTCAGGTCGTTGGTTAAGTGAACATTTGACAGGTGTTGCAGAGGTTGAAATGGCAAGGTGAGGCAGAGTGAGAGTTCAAGGATAAAATCAAGGTTGCCCAAGACCTGGATTTGTACCTGGTAAGTAGAAGGAAAGACAGGGAAGTTTGGAAGAGGGCCAAGTTAGAAGGGAGAGATCATAGTAGATTTAAAACTGGAAGGGACTTTAGGAACCCTTTAGTTTAAGCTCTTCATCTTAGTAACCACAGAGGAATGAAGAAATTTGTCTAGAATCACTCAGGTCTTAATTGGCAGAGGCAGCTTTCAAATCCAGGTTTTCCTGACTCTCTTAAGTTCAACACTTTTTCTCTATTTCTGACTTCCTCTCATTAAAAAAGAAAAAATAAAAAAAGAGATTTTTAAAATGAAATAAAAACTCTCAAGAAAAGAATTGGAAGGAGAACAAACAGTTTATAACAGGAAATGAAATACCTTACCTAAGAAATGAGGTCCCTGAAAATTATAACAGACTAAACAGAAATCAGTGACTCTTATGAGAGAGCAAGAAATGACAAAGCACTCTATTATCTTTGCCAAGAAAACCCCAAATGAGGCAACAAATAGTTGAACACAACAGAACAACAAAATTTTGCCAATCCCAAACTACTTGCCACCACAAAAACTATTCTCTATAATACTAATATTTAAATAAATGCAAATTAAAATAGCTCTGAAATTCCATCTCCCATTAGATTGGCAAAGAAGACAAAAAAGGAAAATGACAATTGTTAGAGAAGTTTCAGGAAGAAAAACAGCCATATTAATGCATTGTTGATGAAACCTGTTACTCTGGAAAACAATTTGAACTATGCCTAAAAAGTTACTAATCTATACATAATGTTTGACCCAGAAATATCCTACTAGAAGTACTTCAAAGAGATCAAACAGAGATATACAAAAATACTTATAACAACTCTTTTTGTAGTGGGGGAAGAACTGAAAAACAAGGGGGATACCTGTCAGTTGGGAAATGGCTGAACAAATTAAGATATTTAAATAGAAAGGAATACTTTTGCTCCATAAGAAATGAGGAAGAAGTCAGTTTCAGAAAAACCTGGGAAGACTTATATGAACTAATATAGAGTGAAGTAAGCAGAATTAGAAGAATAATTTATTAATAAAATTATAAAATTAAAAAAAAACCTCTTAAAGACTTAAGATCTCTGATTAAAGGTACAATTACAAGGGCCTAATAATGAAGCATGCTCCCTACTTCTTGACAAAGAAGTGCAGGATATACTCGAAATACAGAATGAGGTATGCATTTTTTTTGACATGGCCAAAGCTAAAATTTGTTTTGTTTCATTCATATTTATTATAAGAATTTTTATTTTTTTCTAAATGGGGGAGGGGAGAAGAATGAAGAGAAAACAAATTCTTATTAGTTAAAAGTTGAAATAATTTTTTTTAAAAAGAAATTCACTTAAATTTTGGACATGTTAAATATAAAAAATCTGAGAGACATCCTGGGGATTTAAAAAAAATTTATTTGGAACTTAACATCAAATAAAATGAGTATTTCCATATACCATAATAGAACAGAAAAAGAGAATCATACATGAAACTGCAAATATCTATTATATACAACTTAATTTTCTTTTAAAGTATATAATGAATTCAATCTGTAGCTTTTAAAGCTCTCCTATTTGACTTTTTTAAAAGTTTTATTTTAAGTCTCAATAAATATCTTTTTACTTTTCTTGTCTGCCATCCTATCCTATATTTGTCTCCTCAAATTGGAGGAAAAAAATTAAAAACAGATCCCTTGTAACAAAAATACAAATCCCCACATTGGCTGAGTCTGAACATACATGTCTTATTCTGCATTTTGAGTTAATCATCTCTTTATCAAGAGGTGAGTAGTGATATGTTCAGGGTAGTAGTTCCTGGTTCCAAATGTTGTGTTTGGGATTTAGCATCAACCATTGAGATTAGTGTAGGCACCAAATATTGGCATTCAGTCATGGGAAGAATTCACCATGACCATTCTTTTTTGGCAAAAGGTAGGTTTATTTAAGAGAAGAGGTTATAGACAAAATGAAGAGATACAATGAACACAGGAGTCAATATATGAAATAGAGCTGGGATAGCATATAATTAACAAGGTAAGGGGTTTTAACAATTAACAATGGAAAAGACAACTTCCTAGTGTAATTCACAATTAACCAAGGATATACTCCTTGAGATGGGAGTATGCCCTTAATTGACAAGTTAAAACCATAGAGGAGTTTAGCACCCTAAAAGAATTATCTACAAGAAAGAGAAAGACACCATGAGGCAGAACACCATGACAGAGTTACCTCAAAGGGGTTCAGCAAAGATAGTGTGGATCATGGAGATTTATAGGGGAAATTTAACCTTAGAGGTTTGACATAATAGATTTCCGACTAGACACAGCCAAGGTGGGGCTACCCACAACCTCCACAGAGGGTGTGACTGTAAGGTTAAACTGATCCCCATCAGTGCCCTTCCCTGCTTGCCTCAGGAAGTTATTTTATCAGTACTTTTGGCTCTCAATGACAGTTACATTTAATAATTCAGAACCTCTTCAGATAGTGTGCTTCATCATCAGTCCTCTAGAATTATGACTGGTAAGTTCATTGATCATAGTTTTCAAGCCTTTCAAAATTATTTTTCTTTATAATTTTATTAATACTGTACAAATTATTCTACTGGTTCTTTTCTCTTCACTGTTCCATTTGGCATTTCTTTCCAGTTTTTTTCTGAAATTGTTCCTTTTTTTTAATTAAAGCTTTTTATTTGAAAAACATATGTATGGATAATTTTTCAACATTGATCCTTACAAAGCTTTCCATTACAAATTTTTCCCCCTAGTCCTCACCCCTCTCCTAGATGGCAGGAAGTCTACTACATTTTAATTGTGTTAAAATACTTGACAAATTGAATATGTGTATACATATTTTTACAGTTATCTTGCTGTACAAGAAAAGTCAGATCTACAAGAAAAAAAAATCTGAGATGGGAAACATAATGCAAGCAAACATCAATAGAGAACATGAAAATGTGATATTGTGGTCCAGATTTCATATCCCTCTCTCTGGGTATATATGGCTTTCTTCATCACTGAACAATTGGAAGTGGTTTGAAACATTTCATTGTTGAAGAGAGCCATGTCCATCAGAACTGATCATCATATAGTATTGTTGCCGTGTATAATGATCTCCTGTTCTGCTCCCTTTGCTCAGCATCAGTTCATGCAAATCTCTCCAGGCCTCTCTGAAATCATCCTGCTGGTCGTTTTTTATAGAACAATAATATTCCATAACATTCATATACCATAATTTATTCAGCCATTCTCCAATTGATGGGCATCTATTCAGTTTCCAGTTTCTAGCCACTACAAAAAGGGCTGCCACAAACATTTTTGCACATGTGGGGCCCTTTCCTTCCTTTAAGATCTCTTTGAGATATAAGCCCAATAGAAACACTGCTGGGTCAAAGGGTATGCACAATTTGATAATTTTTTGAGCATAGCTCCAAATTGCTCTCCAGAATGGCTGGATCCGTTCACAGTTCCACCAACAATGTATCAGTGTCCCAGTTTTCCCACATTCCCTCCAACATTCATCATTATCTTTTCCTGTCATTTTAGCCAATCTGACAGGTGTGTAGTAGTACCTCAGAGTTGTCTTAATTTGCATGAAATTGTTCATTTTATAATTTTTTATAGTAGAGATATGAAATCCTGGCTACATGTCATTGACAACATAAGTGCTTCAGTACCAGATGAAATTGAGAAATATTTTAAAATTTTCATATAAGTACAGTAAAACATAGATAATGTTAATAAGTAGTTTTCTAAGTCAAAATACATTCATAGACATCTTTATGCAAGGTTTAGTGGCCCACATTTCTACTTAAGTTTGACACAACTATTATAGAGGATGTGCTTTCCATCCCTTGTTAGGTGATAAAGTAGAAGTATAGAAGATAGGACCACTTAGGATTTGTTTTCTTGACTCTATTGCAAAAGAATGCATTTAGAGGGGGGATAATTAAGGGTAGTAATGAAAATATCAAAAGAAAAGGAAGAAGTGACTGTCAATAAAATTCATTTTTGAATGCACAGAAGAAAATAAAAGAATATTCAAAATGAGACAAATAAACTGGACAACTTCGGAAATGATGTGTTGAATTTGTTATGTTTTAAGTCCATAATAGAGATTTGTGATTTTATTTTAGAACCTCTTTTTCTGCTCTTTGTATATATGGAAATGTTCCTGTTTGTTGATGTTTACAAGTTTGGAAAAACAGAGGATAACAATATCAGGTTTTCAAGAGTTCCAGAGTTAAGGGATTTGATATGGTTGATTACATATCAAAGGATATTAAGAAAGTACAGTCATAAAGGTGGGCAGAGAACTGAGAAAAGAGAATGGTCAAATGCAATCAGAAAAATAAAAAAGGATAAGTTCTTCATTTCTAAAAGTTTTTTTTAAGAATGATAGAGATTTAGAATCATAGAAGCTTACATTGGAAGGGACCTTGGAGTAATTTAGTCCTGAGAAGGGATTTCATCTATGACATCTGACAAGTGCTTATTCAACCTCTCCCGCCTCAGGTTGCCTGTGTCACTTTTCAATAGTTCTAGCTATTCTTTTTTATGAGCCAAAATTCGCCTCCACGTAGATTCTACCTAGTTATCCTAATCATGCCCTCCAAGATGAAATAGAACAACCATAATTTCTTTTTCACCTAAGAGCTCTTCAGATATTTCAAAATTATAACAATGCGACATTTATATAGTACTTTTAAGTCTGCAGATTGCTTTACACAGATTAGCTTGTTTAATCTGCCAATAAGGTTAGTTTTTATTGTTATTATCATCCCCATTTTAAAGATGAGAAAACAAAGTCAGAAAAATTAGATGATTTACTCATGGTCACACAGTGTCACAGCTTAGATTTAACAAGACGAAGCCAAGAATCCACACTGCCTTTAAATATAGCTATCATTTGCCCTTTAAACATAATATTTGCTAAGCTAAACACCTCCAATTTCTTTAGCCTGCCTTTATAAGCCATAAAGTTTCTTCATTACTATAGTTACTCTCCTCTGGATCTATTCTAGTTTACCTTCCTAAAATGTGGTGCCCAGAATTCAACTACAATTCTTTGGATGTGACTTGACCAGGGAAGAATAAAACTCTTCCTCTGCCTCCTTCTAAAGTCTATTTCAATCAGTGGAGCTTAAGATCATATTTCAGAACTTTAATGAATTCATGATCTTATCACCTCTTATCTGGACTGTTGTAATGGTTGCTTCTTTAATTAGTCTTCTTGCCTTTAGTTTTTTCTTTCTTGAATTCACCTTCCAAACAAGTTTCAAATTAATATTCTTGAAACACAGAACTAACCATGTCATTCCCCTGCTCAAAAAGCTCCACTGTCCCCTCCTTGCCTCGAGGATAAAATAAAAGATTCTTTTGCTTTTTAAAGCCTTTCATAATCTGACTTTAGTCCATCTTTCCAAGTTTATTTTATATTATTGCACACTATTTTACATCTCCATTCCTATTTTCTGGACAAGGTGGAATAATTAATGTTCCATATATATTTGATATAATATGACACTGACATGCATGACATTTTCCTGAACCTTTGAACATGATGTCCCTTCATGCCTTGCTCACTTTTGTCACATAAAATGCTGAACTTCTTCAAAACTCATCTCAAATGACGATTCTTCTCTATTATTAGTGTCCTCTGCACAGAACTTTGTGTATATTTTGCATTTACTTTTCTGTGTGAATTTGCCCGAATAGGATGTAAACTCCTTGGATGCTGGAACTGATTTTGTTTTTGTAACCCTAGCATCTAGCACAGTGCCTGACACATACGGTATGTTGAACAAATCAACAAGCAAACATTTGCTAAGCACCAGCTAGATATTAAGCTAGGCACAGGGATTAAAAAAGACAAAAATGAACAGCCCTTGCCCTTGAGGAACTGACTAGGTAGTGCCATGATATATAGTAGAGGCAAGGAAATTACCCACAGGTGTAAGAGGAACTCTCAAGTTTTTCTCATTAGTGAAGCTTCCTTAGCAACTCACCTTCTTTTTGAGGAATGGCTTTTCTTTCAAACTTCATAGATATGGTTTTCAAAGGACAAGAACTACAACCTGAGGCTGATTCCACTTGTGTCCAGATCTATTTTGCTTGAATTTGCTAGGTCTGTATGTCCCAATTGACTATAAAATTAAGCAAAAAGAATTTGACCTTTTGTTAAATAAATGAGCAGTTAAGTCTCCCAGGCTCTGTAGGGAAAGCATTTCTCTAGGCTACATCCTTTCTGGGCTTACTTTCCCAACTCACCTTAGGAAAGTAAATTGGATGCCCAAAGGTCAGTTTCCTTTAAGATTCCAGGAGTAATCCTGAAGGATTTTGCTTCTATTACTCATGAGCTCCTATAATCTTGATTAGCCATTTTTTATCAATTAACTTTTATAAAGAAAATACTGAGAAACTATGCCAAGTACAAGAGTTACAAAAAACAATTTCCCAAACCTGGGCATGGATTCACTACTTTGCACACATTTTGTCTCTGAGGACCAACAGAGAACCACAGGGACTAAAGGTACTTCATGATGTTAGACCTTGGAAGTGCTCTTCTGCTCTCACAGAGTCCCCACTGAGTTCACTTATGGATTATGGTGACACTCCCTTGCTCAAATGGACTAACTTCTTGCAGGACAAAGTACCTGGCTTACTGGTGAATCCACTACTGGCCTGAGGCAAGTAGGTTGCTCCTCATAGCTGGTTCCTCCTCACTGGACTGCTGACTCGGGTGATCCCTGCTACTCGATAATTGCTAAGACCCTGGATGGTCCTTCTGGCTTTTCAAAACTTTTTCCACAAGAACAAAGGGATCACCAGCTCTCCACAAGAATGACTGCTCTTGGAAAATGAGACAGGGCCATGTGTGACCCCCCCCCCCCACCTCTGTCCTCTTCTTCCTCTGGGTCTCAGCACCTCCTCCCAGGCATCATCTTGCCCTGTCCTGCCCTGCTCACAATGGCTTCTTGTTCCTTCTTCTTAGAAGCCCCCTTTCGCTAAGGTCAAGGGCAAGGGCAAATCTCCACAATCTGGGTAACTAATCATGCTGGAAACCAGTCTTCTCTCCTTTTTTCTGCCCCCTTATGGGCTGAACACACAAGTGATTAGGAAAATCTTCCAAAGAAGCCCCCAGGATGTGGAAGAGTAAGGAAAGGGCACAGGCACAGGAGTCCTATGATCTAAACCTTGAAGGAAGTGAGATGGTCTAAGAAGTGAACATTTGGAAGGAGTGCTTGCTAAGCATGGGGGGTGGCCTGCACTAGGCACTGAGATGAATTAAGTGCTCTTAGTAACAACAGGCAATCTGTCCACATTTATCAACTACCTATGAGCATCAGGCTCTGGGCAAAGACTGAGTTTACAAAGAAAGGCAAAGGATAGGGGCAGTTAGGTGGTGCAGTGAATAGCGCACCAGCCCTGAAATCAGGAAGACCTGAATTCAAATCTCACCTCAGATATTTACCACTTCCTAGCTGGGTGACCTTGGGCAAGTCACTTAACCCCCATTGCCTCAGCATATATATGTGTGTGTGTGTGTGTGTGTGTGTGTGTGTGTGTGTGTGTGTGTGTAAAGGATAGCCTTTGCTTTTTTGATTAGTGAGCTAATTCAAAGAGTTATGTACAATTAAAAAGACCACTGTAGTTGGAGGGAGGGGAAGGAGAGTACTCATATTTAATGGATCTGCAAAGGTAGGCAAAGGACTCTAAATGCCTATAAAGGAATTTACAGGGATTTTAGAAGCAATAGGAACTCTTTGGATTTTATTGAGTAGAGGAAAAGCATGGTCAGATCCACATTTTAGAAAAGCCTTTGGCAATTGTGTGGAGGATAGATTGGAGTCTTGGAGTAGGGAACTTTTCTTAGATGAGAGATATAAACCAATATGGTAGAATAGAAGAATCAGGTCTGTCCAGCATTTCCCCACATGACATGACACTAGACTCCAAGGAAAAATCAAAATCATTTTTTACAGGCCAAGTAGGATTCCAAATTGTGCCTTTGAGCAAGAAGTGGTACCCAGTCTTGTACAGACAGACATAACACTGTGCAAGGAGTAGACAAAGGTCTTTGCACCACAGAGCTGACCCACAGACTTAATGCAGATCCAGGAAGGGGCCTGGGCTCATGGGTGGTAGACCACTCGACCACCAGAGGAGAGAGTGGGCAGGGGCCGAGCTTGCACAGTGGGCAAGGAAGGGGAAAACAGGAAAGCATCTGTTTGGCCTCCAACTCTAGAGCAGGATCTCTGCTTTAGCTCGAAGCCCAGAATGAATGCTGCCCTTGAATCACCAAGAGAGGAAGTCTGCAGTTCTATCACTGTGTCTACAGAGCTATCCAGCTGGACAGCAGGGGATGGAGAGGTCAGGTTGTTTTGTGCAAACCCAAATCAGAGTTCAGAACTGGAAAAGTTCAGATCAGGAAGCAACAATCAAATTTAGCCCTGGATCAGACAGTTCATGACAAAAGATATAATTCAAAAGGTATAATTTCTGGGTAATCATTTTATTAGTTATCACCAGCAGAAAATTAATAAAAGAATTGCCATTTGGCCTTCTCTTTAAGTGAAGGTCCTGGAGGTCTCCTGATGCTTACACACGCTTGGAAGTAGGTATTCCTGACAAGTGGCAATCAACTCTGACTGGTTAATAATTAATGAAAGAATGAATATTATAATAAGAGATGGGCCTGTTCTGTTAAGGGACTGGGGGACAAAACTCTGATCACTCAGTCTTGAACAGATTTATCTCTAGTCAGATCACTCCCACCTAGGGGGTCCACTTCCACTCAAACCTCAATGACTAGAATATAGTGGGCCAGAATTCATCTAGAATAGAATCTCTTCATCTTTTGACTGGATCCAAACTTTCCCAGTTAGATAAGTCTCACTTAAGATTTCATTTCATCAGCCCTGCCCTTCAGAAAATTAAATTTTGACTTAATCTCCAAAAGAGAAAATAAAGGGAAAAAATCCTAGGTCATCTCAATATCAACAATTGATAGTTTAATAATCATTTCTCTCACATGCTAAGCAAACTAAAATTTTGAGATCTCCAGCCTAAGTTTTCCTGGTAACCTGGAAGAAGATAGCACTTCATAGCACCAACAAGACCCAAGAGAATTACAAAACAAATAAAATAAAACCCAAGCATTCCTTCCAGAAAACCACAGACTTGATTTTAATTTAGAATATAAGACTGGGAAAGTGAATAAGATAAAAGACCTCTGCCACAAAGAACTATTATTGTGGTGGTACATCCAAGACACAAATGTAGAAGAGAATGACTCCAAAAATCTACAAATAAATCTGCCTTAGAGGTGACACAGTGGACAGAACATTGGTCCCTAAGAGTCAAGAAGACCTGAATTCAAAAGCATCTTCAGAAGCTTACTAACTGTGTGATCCTGGGCAAGTAACTTAAGTATAAAACAAAGATAATAATAGCATCTACCTCTAAGGTTTGCTATGAAGACCAAATGAAATAATATTTATAAAAAGTGCTACACAGTGAGCTGTGAACTTGATTCCTCTCTCATCTTCAGAAACTGAGATGTTATAGGGGAATGGCATGCCCTAATATGTGGTGGGGGGGATGTCTGCATATTTGCACATATCACATAGGAAGTGCTATATAACTAATTCCCTAAAAATAAAACAGAGATTGGGCACAAATGCAACTAGAATTATTGGAAGAAATGAAGCAAGGAGTTGTGTGTGTTTTTAAAAGCGTTGAATTTTTATAAATTTCATAAATGAATCTTACTAGCCTGGTTTTTCAGGGCTTCCCTTTTAGGTTCACAGCAATATCTTATCTAGAGTTCTGCCTCCAAAATCATCAGAGTTCAAGTCGGGGTTCCTGGGACCCTACCACCTGCACCTAGAACTAGAAAGGACAAATGAAACAGACCAGTCCAACCTCTCTCAAATCTGTTTCTTGGGACCATAGGACTTGATATGGGGGAAGGAACAGGTATTCTTTCCTGTTGCTCAGATTAGTTCATAGTTCTTCCCTTCAAGTGAACAGGACTTTCACTGCACCTTTTCCTGGATACTGCTGGAAAGAGTGAGGCAATCCCAGCCTGGTAGTTTTAAAAAGGCAGCCTGTTTTTGTTATATAGCCAGTGGAAAGAAGTTGTTTCCATCCTCATGATCAAGGAACACATAATGTCTTATTTCAGAAGTAGGCTCCTGGCATATCTCTTGTGGGTCCCTCCATGTTAGGTAATTTGAGTATAAAAAGTCCCATTATATCACCACCACCACCACCACCACAAAAGCCTGGACATCCTATTTCAAGAAATCATTAAAGATCTACCTAAATATATTAGAACTAGAATGTAAAGTGAAAATGAAAAGAATCACCTCCTAAAGAAACCACAAAATTAAAATTCCTAGGCATGTCATAGCCAACCCAGAGTTTCTAGGTCAAAAAAAAAAAAAATACTGCTCATAACCAGAAAGAGTTTAATTATCAACAAATCTCAGTCAGAATTACACAAAATTTAGCAACTACTACAATTAGTAGTTTGAAATATGATAATCCAAAAATCAAAAGAGAAAAGGGGCAGAGTCAAAATAAAGAAGGCTACCTCAACCCCCTCCTACAAAAACTATTCTAAACAAATTTAGAAAATGCATGAGACTAAATCCTAATGGGGAAATCTAGAAAAAGTCTCAGGGGGTAAATTTTCCCAGTAGAGTTCAGCTTTGGGAGATAGAAAGGTCTGGAGATAATGGGAGCAGATGAAGCCAGAAGAATACCACACATATGATACTTCATTACCCAGGAGGAGCCTGTTTAACAAGGCAAGAAGAGATCCCAGATCCATGCTGAGACATCTGGGACAGATGCCAACTGGCAGCTTTGTGGCCCATTACCCAGTTCTGGGTAACATTTCAGGGCAGGCAGACTTGAGAGATCTACCCACTGGGGTGACATTTCTAGGTAGGGTAGTTCTGGTCTATGAACTGAGAAGGAAGTTCAAAAGCAATCAGGAACAAAGTGTCTCTAACCTCGGGGAGAAGAATGGGGTTTCATTTCCAGCAACTAGCCTAATCTACAGAGGAATCATTGGGACAGGGTCCCCAGACCAAAGGAGAACTTACATTTTAATGACTTTGAATCAACAGAGCATTCCATCTAGATGATAGTCCAGCAACAATCTTTTTGTAATCCTATTTGGGGTTTTCTTGGTAAAGATAATAAAGTGGTTTGCCATTTCCTTCTTCAACTCATTTTACACATGAGAAAACTGAAGCAAACAGGGTTAAGTGACATGCCCAGAGTCAAACAGCTAATATGTGTCTAAGGTCAGATTTGAACTCACTCAGGAAAATAAGTATTCCTGATTCCAGGCCCAGCATTCTATTTACTGCATCATTTATCTGCCCCGTGGGCTTAATGCTACAAGGTAAAAAACGATTTATATGTAATGAAATAGAGAACTTCCAAATATCCCTGATGAAAAGAGCAGAACTGAACAGGAACAAAAACAGAAATAAAAAGAAACATAAAAAGGTAAATATTAATGAAAAATCATAAAGGACTAAAAAAAAGGATGAAATGCTTACATTCTAAAATGGAGAGATAACACAAATGTCCTCACTGAACTCTATCATCATCGAGAGTCACAGAGGGAATTTAAGTTTATAAGGTCTAGGAGTAATTCTGTCATATCTAGATAATCTTTTTAAAATTTTAATTTAATTATTTATGTTACATTTTAAGTTCTGTCTCCCTCCCCATCCTACACTAGTGAAAGCCATCATTTGATGTAGATGTATATGCACATATGTGTATCAAATATCTATCTATCTAATCATACTAGGCATACTTCAATTTGTTAGTTTTTCTGGAGTGGGATAGCATCTTCCTCCACAGGTCCTTTATAGTTGATTTATAATATTCATGATATATGCATATTATATTCATTCAGTTATTCTTTGAACAATATGGCTGGTAATGTATACAGTGTTCTCTTGGTTCTACTCATTTCACTTTCTGTTATTTCATACATCTTTCCATGTTTTTTTAAAATGAACCTGCTCATCATTTCTTTTTTTTAAACCCAATTTTATTTTATTTTTCCAATTACATATACAGTTTTTAACATTCAAATTTTTGTAAGATTTTGAATTCCAAATTTTTTCTCCCTCCCTCCTTTACCTCTGTCTTCCCCAAGACAGCATGCAATCTGATGTATATGATGATACATGTACAATCATTTTGAGCATATTTCATTTTATTCATGTTGTGAAAAAAAAATCAGAACAAAGGGGAGAAAAACACGATAGAAAAAGCAAACAAACAATAACAAAAAAGATGAAAATACTATACTTTAATCCATGTTTGGTCTCCATAGTTCTCTCTCTCGATGCAGATGGCATTTTCCATTCCAAGTCTATTGGTATAGTCTTAGGTCACCATATTGCTGAGAAGTGCTCATCATTTATTACAGCATAATAGTATTCCATGTCAATCATATACCACAACTTATTTAACCATTCCTTAACTGAGGGGCATCTCCTTAATTTCCAAGATTTGTTGGGTTTTTTTTGCCACCACAGAACTGCTATAAATATTTTAGAACATATAGTTTCTTTTCCTATTTCTTATTTACCTTAAGAAACAGACTTAATAGTGGCATTTCTGAGTCAGAGGGTATACATACACAATTTTATAACTCTTTGGGAGAATTGCAGATTGCTCTCCAAAATAGTTAATGAGTCAGTTCACAATTCCACCAACAGTGGTATTAGTTTTCCAGTTTTACCACATCTACTCCAACCTTTGTCATTTTCCCCTTCTATCAATTTAGCCAATCTAATCTCATAGTTGTTTTAATTTTCATTTCTCAAATCAACAATGATTTAGAACATTTTTTTCATGTGCCAAAATGTAGTTTTGATTTCATCATAAAATTGCTTGGCCTTTGACTCTTTTACAATTCAGAAATGACTCATATTCTTATAAATCTGACAAAGTTCCCTATATACTTGAGAGACAAATCTGGGAAACTTTATAAACTTCCCCTCCCCCAATTTTCTGCTTTCCTTTTAATCTTTGCTATATTAGTTCCATTACTACAAAACCTTCTAAATTTAATGTACTCAAAATTATCTATTTTACATTTTATAATGCTTTCTATCTCTTGTTTATTCATAAATTCTTCTTTTGACCATAAGTCTGATAGATTAATATGTTTTGTGTTTTTCTAATTTACTTATAATATCTCTCTTTATGTCTAGGTCATGTATCCATTTTAACATTATCTTGGTAAATGGTGTAAGATATTGGTCTATACCCCATTTCTGCATAGTGAATTGTTATCTCAAAAATTTAAATCTTTACATTTGTCAAACACAAAGTCACCATAATAATTTACTACTGGATATTATATGTCAACTCTCTTCCACTGATACATCTTTCTATTCTTAGCCAGCACCAGATAGTTTTGACAGTTACCACTTTATAATATAGTTTAAGATCTGATACTGCTAAACCTCCTTTCTTTACATTTTTTCCATAAATCCTTTTGATATTCTTGACTTTTTGCTTTTCCTGATGAATTTTTTTTTCTTGCTCAATAAAATTTTTTTTTGTAATTTAATTTTGATGGCATTGAATATGTAGATTTTTCTAGGTACAATTATCATTTTTATTATATTGCCTCTGCCCACTCAAAAACAATATTTCTCCAATTTTTAAAATCTAATTTTATTTGTATAAAATGTTTTATCATTATGTAGTTCTATAATCCTGTAATTATATAATTCTAGAGAGGATTCTGGGAAGATAGCAGAGTAGGTCAGAAAATTCTAAGCTCCCTAGATTTCCCCCCACAGATAAGACAATACTGTACCTCAGGACATACATAGAGCTGTTAAAAAACCAAATAGGAGTTGGGACAGAGAGTGGTCCTCCTGGGACAATCACAGAAGATCTGAAGAAAGTTCAAATGTTTGGCCCCTGTGAAGTGCAAACTCCTGTAAGGTTATTCTACTGAAAGAAGAAATGGCAGGCCTTAAAGTTAGCTGGACTGAGAGGTAGCCTCAGCCCCAGACACTGGAACTCTCACTTCTCAGTGTGGGGAGTTGGAGGTCTGAATCCAGGAAGACTGAGGGAACCTCTGCTGATAAGCAATGGAAGGCCCAGCTGTGCTGCCAAAACTCAGCCCTGTATAAGAAGAAATCAGCATACACTTGGTGAGTGCAGAAGCAGTGGGGCAGAGTTGCTGCTGGCTACAGGCATTTACAAGATGGTAGAATTCTCCTTTTTAGGTTCTAGACCAGAGAAGAGAAATGAAGGAGGGCCTGAGGCCAGAGGCACCATCATCAACCAAGCCCCTGTCTCTACCCAACCTCAACAGGACAAGAAGTGATTATCCTAACAAGCTCTTATTGGGAAAAAACAAACAAACAAACAAACAAAAAAAAAAAAACAAAGAAGAAAAACCCAACCATGGAAAGTTACTATGGGAATAGGGAAGACCAGAATTCAATACTGAGTTTAAAAAAAAAAAAAGGTATCTCCTCCTCCAAAGAATAATACCAAATGGTTACTCACCCAAAAAGAACATAGAAGAACTCCAAAAAAGACTTTGAAAATCAAATGAGAGAGGATGAGGAAAAAATAAAAATAAATAATAAATAAGAACAATCCAAGAAAAACAAGAACATTGTGAAAAGAGGTAACCAACTAGAAAAGAGATTTGGAGTCTTAAGGAAGAAAATGACTCTTTTAAAATTAAAATTGGTCAAGAGGAAGCCAATGAAGTTATAAAAGACCAAAAAATAATGAAACAAAACATAAAAAATGAAAAAATAAGAGACTATGTGAGTTTTTCTTTCATGAGAAAAACAACAAATTTGGAGAACAGATTGAGAAAACATAAGAATAATTGGACTATCTGAAAGCTATGACCAAAAAAATAATTTGGAAACAATTATTACAAGAAATAATGAAGTGAAGGAGGCCTGGGCAAGGTCATCTGCCTCACTTTTCCCTCCAGAGCCCTCTGGTTCCAGTGGCCAGGTAGAGATTAGGATGACTAGAGATAGTCCTGGATAAAAGGGGAGACCCAGGCCTTTTTAAATTAAGGTCTTTATTTTTTTTTTAATTTGCAAAACATATTTATGGGTAATTCTTCAACAGTAACCCTTAAAAAGCTTTCTGTTACAAATTTTTCCCCCCTACTCCCTACCCCTACCCTAGATGGCAGGATATCCACTACATGTTAATTATGTTAAAATACTTGACAAATCAAATATATGTATACATATTTCCACACTTCTCATTGTTGTGCAAGAAAAAATGTATCTACAAAAAAGAAAAATCAGAGAAAGGAAACACAATGCAAGCAAACATCAATCGAGAGCATGAAAATGTTATGTTGTGGTCCACATTTCACATCCCTCTCTCTGGATGTATGTGGCTTTTTTCAGTCAACAATTGGAACTGGTTTGAAACATTTCATTGTTGCAGACAGCCATGTCCATCAAAATTGATCATCATGTAATATTGTTGCTGTTGTGTATAATGATCTCCTGGTTCTGCTCACTTCACTCAGCATCACATCATTCAAGTCTCTCCAGGCCTCTCTGAAATCATTATGCTGGTCGTTTCTTACAGAACAATAATATTCCATAACATTCATATACCATAATTTATTCAGCCACTCTCCAATTGATGGGCATCCATTCAGTTTCCAGTTTCTAGCCACTACAAAAAGGGCTGCCACAAACATTCTTGCACATGTGGGTCCCTTTCCCTCCTTTAAGATCTCTTTGGGATATAGGCCCAGTAGAAACACTGCTGGGTCAAAGGGTATGCACAGTTTGATAACTTTTTGAGCATAGCTCCAAATTGCTCTCCAGAATGGCTGGATCCGTTCATAGATCCACCAACGATGCATCAGTGTCCCAGCCTTCCCACATCCCCTCCAACATTCGTCATTTTAGCCAATCTGACAGGTGTGTAGTGGTACCTCAGAGTTGTCTTAATTTGTATTTCTCTGATCAATAGTGATTTGGAGCACCTTTTCATATGACTACAAATAGTTCTATAAATTAAGGTCTTTAACAGGTCTCAGTCTGACTGAAGTAACATCTATTCAGTGATTAAGGCTGGGTAAGATTTGAGGTAAAGAATAGCCTCTTTTAGCTAGTTTCTCCCCCGGGTTGATCTGCAAGTATATACTTATAGACACACTGGAATAAAAAGGCAGATGAGAACATATTCATGGGATAGAATCTTTGTGACTAGAAATAAAAATTGCTTTTCTTATTCTCTCTGGAAACCTTTCGATTGACGAAGTAATTTTAAAGTTTTTTTCTCTCTCACTGATGAACAATCCAGACTTCACTTTTGGGGTTCCATGTCCCATAAATTTATTGCACAATGTAAAGTTATTTGGAATTGTAGACAATTCTACAATGTAGTCAGATTTCTAGGCACTCAGAAATTGTAGCTACTATCTCTGTATTTGACTTTCAGAAATCTCTATCAATTAGAATTAATTTAACTGATGGCTCCCACTAGAAAAGTAGCCAGTTAATAGAAAGTTGCAGCAAACAAAATACTAGGAAAAGACATAGAGAAGATCCAAATTGGGGATGAGAAGTGTAGTTTTTGATTAGGCCCTGAATGGTGGGTGTGTTAGCCTGAGAGAAACTGAAAAATTGATCCTGAGGCAAGCAGAAAGAAGGGACTGTTAATAGTTCTGTTTAGCTCCAGGGTCCCACCCTCTAAGAAGGTCCTCCAGCCAGAAATACAAGTTACTCAAATCCCTGAGACCTGCGCTGTGTAGGAGTCTTGGGCAACCTCACCTTTACCATGTCTTATCAGAAATCCCAGTCATATCTCTGAAGTTAAATTTTCCCTATAAAAGGTATTTATGACCATGTCATACTCTCTGCTCTCCTTTGGGTCAGTCCACCATGACATTCTGCCATATGGTGTCTTTCTCCTTTCCCCTTCCCCACACCACTGTGCTTCTCAACCCCATTTCTTCTCCTTATAGTTAACTCTTTTAGGGGTGCTAAGTCCCTTTTGGGATTTAGCCTGCCAGTTAAGGGCATGCCCTAACCTCTTGAGGTATTTCTTTTCTCCTTTCCATCATTAATTATTAAAACCCCTTTCTAGGCTCTCCTACTCTACTTCATATTTACCATTCCTGGTGTCTATTTTATTCCTTTATTTTAACTGTAACCTATTCCCCTAAATAAATCTACCTTTTGCCAAAGAGAATGGCCATTGTGAATTCTTCAAATTGATGTAATATGATTTTGTGTTCCCTGATTTTAGGGGGGCTTCTGTTCTGGCAAGAAGTCAGTGATTCTAGATTTTCTACCTCAGGAAACTCCCATACCCAATATGTCTGATTCTGACCACTCCTTATCCAGGTAGCTTCTGGCCTCAGGAAACTACCACAGATCAAACTCCTGAGACAATAGTGAATAAGACCACTCCTCAATTCTTTGCTGGCTGGCAATATTGTCAGCACAAACCAAATTCTGGAGACCACTCCTTCCTACCTATGAGCCATAGAATTAGCATATCTATGATAGAAGCTGAATAAATGTTCCTTGTTTCTGTTTCTCTGGTGAATTCCCTTACAATTCAGTCCACTTTGTAACGGCATTGCCCCAAACTTTTGGTGTCCCCTTTCCCAACCTCAACAACATGACCAAACCCCAACTTTTGGTGCCTACCATCATCTGATGTCTACATTAGTCATACCAGTTTTAGGTCAAGAAGAGAGTCAAAAGTTAAGTTTACAGTTTCCCAGGAAAGACTCTCTTTCCAAAAGAGAAAATTTCATTAGTGAGTGCTCAGAAAACAATGTTTCCCAAGAAACCTTAGGCCAGATCAGTCTCTTTTTCCTCAAAATTCCCTTTGTGATACCTGCTACAGTGAAGAAAAATTCTGAGACAGAATTTGAAAAAATAAAATTAATTATTAAATAGGCCAGCCAGTAATCAATAAATTAAAGGTCAGTAATTTTTCTCAGTAATCAAAGATCCCAAGGGATAATCTGAAACATCTTAAATCAAGTGTGTACCTTCTGTCAGAAAACTCAACCCTGACTGATGGACATTTAATGAGGAGATAAATAAAAGCTACCAATTACCAAATCATTAAAAGGGGAAAGTCAGTTAAGAATGTGCCTTGGTCATGAGTTTTTGAGTTCCTTTTAATAATCTGGATAACCCTGACCAGGTTCTCTCTTGTTTGATTTCTCCTTCATGAGTGGGGTCACCCTAAACCCTAATGAAGGGGAAGAACAGGAACTCTTTACATCCCAGGAAGAACCTTACCCAAATTGAATTCTATTTAAACAGTAATCTGGATTCCCAATTAGATGGCATCCTGCCCAGATGCCTTGAGCAGAATGCCTAAAAAAGAGCTGAAATGCTTCTGATATTCTTTAGCCAGGGAAGGACTCCTCTCTCAGCTGGCCTTTGTACAGAGAATGGAATATTACAAATCACTATTAATAATCAAATGAGACAGCATTAAAATTAATTTTTCTTAGGGTTTGAAAGAAACTTAGAGAACTTTTTTTTTATTAAAGCTTTTTATTTACAAAACATATGCATGGGCAATTTTTCTTTTTTTTTTTTTAATTAAAACTTTTTATTTGCAACACATATGTATGGGTAATTCTTCAACATTGACCCTTACAAAGCTTTCCCCCTAGTCCCCACCCTTCCCCTACATGGCAGGAAGTCTACTACATGTTAATTATGTTAAAATACTTGACCAATCGAATATATGTATACATATTTCCATACTTATTGTTGTGCAAGAAAAATAGTAATCAAGACAAGAAAAAAAAGTCAGAGAAAGGAAACACAATGCAAACAAACATAAATACAGAGCATGAAAATGTTATCTTGTGGTCCACATTTCATATCCCTCTCTCTGGGTGTGTATGGTTTTCTTTTTTTTTTGTTTGTTAATTTTATTTTATTTGCAAGACATATGTATGGGTAATTCTTCAACATTAACCTTTACATAGCTTTCTGTTACAGATTTTTCCCCCCAGCTCCCCACCCCTCCCCTAGATGGCAGGATATCCACTACATGTTAATTATGTTAAAATACTTGGCAAATCGAATATATGTATACATATTTCCAAACTTATCATTGTTGTGCAAGAAAAATTGTACTTACATAAAAAACATATCAGATAAAGGAAACACAATGAAAGCAAACATCAATCAAGAGTATGAGAATGTTATGTTGTGGTCCATATTTCATATCCCTCTCTCTGGGTATATATGGCTTTCTTCAGTGAACAATTGGAACTTGTTTGAAACATTTTGTTGTTGAAGAGAGCCATGTCCATCAGAATTGATCATCATATAGTATTGTTGTTGCTGTGTACAATGATCTCCTGATTCTGCTCATTTCGCTCAGCATCAGTTCATGCAAGTCTCTCCAGACCTCTCTGAAATAGTCCTGTTGGTCATTTCTTACAGAATAATAATATTCCATAACATTCATATACCATAATTTATTCAGCCACTCTCCAATTGATGGGCATCCATTCAGTTTCCAGTTTCTAGCCACTACAAAAAGGGCTGCCACAAACATTCTTGCACATGTGGGATCCTTTCCTTCCTCTAAGATCTCTTTGGGATATAAGCCCAATAGAAACACTGCTGGGTCAAAGGGTATGCACAGTTTCATAACTTTTTGAGCATAGTTCCAAATTGCTCTCCAGAATGGTTGGATCTGTTCACAGCTCCACCAACAATGTATCAATGTCCCACATCTCCTTCAACATTCATCATTATCTTTTCTTGTCATTTTAGCCAATCTGACAGGTGTGTAGTGGTACCTCAGAGTTGTCTTAATTTGCATTTCTCTGATCAATAGTGATTTGGAGCACCTTTTCACATGACTACAAATAGTTTTAATTTCTTCATCTGAAAATTGTCTGTTCATATCCTTTGACCATTTATTGATTTGAGAGTGGCTTGAATTCTTATAAATTTGAGTCAATTCTCTCTGTATTTTAGAAATGAGGCCTTTATCAGAACCCTTAAATGTAAAAATGATTTCCCAATTTATTGCTTCCTCCTAATCTTGTCTGCATTAGTTTTGTTTGTACAAAAACTTTTTAACAATATGATCAAAATTATCTGTCTGGTGTTCAATTAAGAGTTCCAGTTCTTCTTTGGATGCAAATTCCTTCCTTCTCCACAAGTCTGAGAGGTAAACTATCCTATGTTCCTCTAATTTACTTATAATATCACTCTTTATATGCAAAGGTGGATATAGCCAAGGTGGGGCTACCCACAACCTCCACAGAGGGTGGGACTGTAAGGTTAAACTGATCCCCATCAGTGCCCTTCCCTGCTTGTTCACCAGTACTTCAGTCTTTCTCTGCCAACCCCATCTAGTTACTCAGGATCTCATCACTACCTTTTATTGTTTCCAAACTTTTTGGAACCCTCACCTTCAGTAACATGCCCCTACATAGGGCTGTGACCCACAGTTTAAGAAGCACCAGGCCTAGAATCAGGAAGCCTTATCTCCCCTAGTTCAAATCTGACCTCAGACACTTCCAGCTGTGTGACCCTGAGCAAGTCACCTCACTCTGTTTTCCTTAGTTTCCTCATCTGTAAAATGAGCCAGAAAAGGAAATGACAAACCACTCTAGTGTCTTTGGCAAGAAAACTTCAAATGGGATCAGAGAGTGAAGCATACCTGGAAAGACAACTAAACAACAAGATTGTGAACAATCAGAAGAAACTAAAAGATGGAGTGTTTACATTCTAATCAAGGTAATTATTTTTTTTTCTCTTTTTTTTTTAAATTTTTTTTTATTGAAGCTTTTTATTTGTATAACATATGTATGGGTAGC
>JAJPUD010001975.1:311051-368760 GCA_023553655.1 Myrmecobius fasciatus
AGTTTTTGTCAAATATTGAGTTCTTGTTCCAGAAGCTGAGGTCGTTGAGTTTATCAAACTCTAGATTACTATGGTCATTTACTACTATGGTGTGGTGTGCTTAATCTATTCTACTGATCCACCACTCATTTCTAATCCATACTAGATAGTTTTGATGATTGCTACTTTATAATATATTTTCAAATATGGTATTTTTTAAAAAATCACTTTTAGAACATATCAATTTTTAGATATATATCCCTTCTAATGTGTCAGAGTTTTTGTTTTTTGTTAATATTCTTCCATTTCTTCTCATTTCTAAAATATATAGAGAATTGTCTCATATTTATAAGAATTCAAGCCATTCTCCAATCGATAAATGGTCAAAGGATATGAACAGACAATTTTCAGATGAAGAAATTAAAACTATTTCTAGTCATATGAAAAAGTGTTCCAAATCACTACTGGTCAGAGAAATGCAAATTAAGACAACTCTGAGGTACCACTACACACCTGTCAGATTGGCTAAAATGACAAGAAAAGATAATGATGAATGTTGAAGGAGATGTGGGAAAACTGGGACACTGATCATTGTTGGTGGAACTGTGAACGGATCCAGCCATTCTGGAGAGCAATTTGGAGCTATGCTCAAAAAGTTATCAAACTGTGCATACCCTTTGACCCAGCAGCATTTCTATTGGGCTTATATCCCAAAGAAATCCTAAATGAAGGAAAGGGCCCCACATGTGCAAGAATGTTTGTGGCAGCCCTTTTTGTAGTGGCTAGAAACTGGAAACTGAATGGATGCCCATCAATTGGAGAGTGGCTGAATAAATTATGGTATATGAATGTTATGGAATATTATTGTTCTATAAAAAACGACCAGCAGGATGATTTCAGAGAGGCCTGGAGAGACTTGCATGAACTGATGCTGAGCAAAGTGAGTAGAACCAGGAGATCATTATACACGGCAACAACAGTATTACATGATGATCAATTCTGATGGACATGGCTCCCTTCAACAATGAAATGTTTCAAACCACTTCCAATTGTTCACTGAAGAAAGCCATATACACCCAGAGAGAGGGATGTGAAATATGGACCACAACATAACATTTTCATGCTCTCGATTGATGTTTGCTTGCATTGTGTTTCCTTTCTCTGATTTTTCTTTCTTGTAGATAAGATTTTTCTTGCACAAAAATGATGTGTGGTAATATGTATACATATATTCGATTTGTCAAGTATTTTAACATAATTAACATGTAGCGGATATCCTGCCATCTAGGGGACGGGTGGGGAGTAAGGGGGAATATTTGTAACAGAAAGCTTTGTGAGGGTTAATGTTGAAGAATTACCCATACATATGTTTTGCAAATAAAAAGATTCTTCCATTTCTGCTATTGCCATTTTCTTCAGGAACCTGACATGACTCTATGTCTAATAGGGACAATAGAAGAGGAAAGGAATAAGCATTTATATAATAACTACAATGTAATTATTTTTTAGGTTTATCTTTGCCCCTTGTTGCTATTGTTGTATTTCTATTATATGGTGAATTTATATTGAGGGAGATATTTATTTTATCATCCTCTTACAGGATACATCAATATAAATTCCCACAAATGTGCTTTTTTAGACATATAAAACATCTCAGAGCCCTTTGAGAAGTATACCAGTTGATCACTAAAAATCCTTCCAGTCTATATTTCTATGATTCTGTTACTGATTTTTATGACGAACTTTTCCCCTTTTGGTCTCATATCACAGTGCAAAATGTAAAAGGAGATTTTGCAGTTTTCATAAAATATCCCACATAATTTTCTAGCCTTATATATTGGGAAAAAGATACACATTACTTTTAAATTACTACATTCTATTTATGTTGCAGCATTCTCAAGACCATTTAACATAAAGCTGTGAAACAAGCTAATTTGATGCTATGCTGTCAAACTTAAATTTAAAAAAAAAAAAAACAAACATGTGCATAAGATTGGAACCAAAAGCAGATAAAAGAGAATGAATAAAGAATGAAAATGATCCTATAAGAACAGTATCAGAACTATCAAAGTTCAGAATGAGCTAAGACTTTGGAGGGAAACTGAAGACAACAAAAAAATCTTTTTCCTCAGTTTTGTTGAGGAAAAGAGGAAGAACAGAAACATTAGTGTTTACAGCTCAGGATGGATGCTATGATGATAAAAGTTGAAAAAAGGAAGGTTATAACTGCACAGCTCATACTTTGCTTTCTTTCTCTGCTAAGGAAAATGACCCTTGACCTAGAAAAACAAGAAGAAAAAAGTTAATAGAAAGTTAACATTCAAGATAGATAAGGAACATTTTACTTATCTTGATAAATCAAATTCTCCAGGTCCAAATAAACTTCAGTGTGGGTAATAAAAGAAATGGCAAATATGATTGTTAAGTCAAATGTCATTCCAGGAATATTTTTCCCATTCTTCAGATTCATAAGAGGGCAAATATCCAAAAGTAAAAAAAGGGAAGAGAATGGAACCCACAAATTATAGAGTAGTAAGTTTGAGTTTGACTTTTGACAAAAGTTTAGAGCATAATATTAAAGAAATAATGAACATATAGAAAAGGAAGTGAAACAGTGATCTCAAAGAGCACACCTGGCTTCATCAATAACAGTTTATACTAGGAAAATCGCACTTTCTTTTTCTGATAGGATTAACAGACTAGAGAAATAGGTGGATGTTGAAAAGAAACTAATTTAGCCTTGATATAAGGAAAAGATTCACAAAATTTGAGCTGTCTAAAATGGAGTAGAAGGAAAAGAAAAAAACTAAATTAAAATCACAAGGAAAATAGCTGGGGAAAATTTTTTTCAACAAGTTTATCTGATAAAGATCTTGTAGTAGTAGTAGTAGTGGTGTAATATAGCTTCTAGGGGAGACAGCAATAATTTTAAGGTCCCCTGACCTTGGGGGGCTTCTCTTCTAACAATAAGTCAGTGATTCTAAATCTTCTGGCTTTGGAATCTATGATCCTAAGGCCCTCAGATCTAAGAATGTTATTGTTCTGTCAATGATTATAAAAGTCCTCTGGCCCAGGACTATCATATTTCTTCCCTTAGACTTTAGGGAAGACATGTTAGTGATCCTGAGATTATTGTTCTAAGAATCTGTCTGGCAATGATTTCAAGTCTTCTGTCTGTTGGTCAGTGAGAACCAAATTCTTGAGACCACTCCTTGGTTCTACCCCTAAGTTATAAAATTAGCATATCAATGACATGAAGAACTAGATAAATGGGTCTCTTTGCTACTGTTTCTTTACTAAATTCTCTTGGAATTTAGACTGTTTCAATTGGCATTACAATTATAATAAAGTTTACCCCTTGGCTAGGAAGTGGGTTCAAGCCTGCAAATTCTTTTGAGATACCTGTTAAAACCAGTCTGTGACCCCAACCTTTTGGGATCCCTTCCTTACCTCAACATTTGGTGGCCTGGTACGGGGAGAATCTGGCTTCCTCTCGCTTGATTCCCTCCTTGTAAAGGTAAGCCCCCCATTTTTTTCTTTCACAATCTTATAATTGGAACACCCCAAGCCACTGAAAGGCTTGTCTGGGTTGTCCTGAGCTCACGCTCAGCAAGTTTTCCTTCACTAGGGATGCCCAGACCAGGAAATTCTTGTAATTTTTGGCAAAGTTCCTAAGAAACCCTTGCCACCTTTTCACCTCCTCTTTGACACCAGAGGAGATGAAGTGCCATATGATAGCTTTTGGCAAAATTCTTTGGCTTTTGGCAAAGATGGGGCAGTCCTCTTTCATGTCATTTTGTCTTTGACTGCGTCTCTGTGCAGAATGTCTGTCATGTTTGTTCTATGAGCTACATTTTGTTACCTGGAAAAATTTAAAATACAACCAGCAAGAAAAAAGCCTCTAGGCTGTAGTTAGAATGCTGGGAAAATTTATTTAAAAGTCCAACTTTTTCTTGTGGACTTCAGCTCTGGCCAAGCTGGGGGCTACACAAAAAAATGTTAACTAATTAAAATTAAAATAACATCTTAGCAGAGTCTCAAAAATGTTAAAGCAATGATTAAGAAGTTTGGCAATTAGTTATTTTAAGATTGCAAGAAAAATTCCTGAAAAATTAGGGATAATTCCAGGAACTTACCCCATACTGAAAGAAAAGAAAAAGGAAAAACAAACTAGGTAAATAGCAACTTTTTGCTAACCCTTCCTTGATTCCTATCTTGTCTGGAGTCCCCCTTCTGATTCTTTGGGAAGCACCCCAGAAGGTATTAAGGGACTCTCTCTACTCCAATCCCTTGAGTGGTCCTGAGTGTATCTCAGTTGTGGGGATTGCTAACAAGATCAATATAGCCCAAGTCCCTCTGTTTGCTACCTCTTCTCATTTCAGAACTATAGGGAAACTCAAATTTTGCCTCACTTGTAGAAATAGGGAAAGGAGCAAAATTGTGGGATCTCCACACAAACTTACCCAAACACCTCCCCAACTCAGTTTTGGGGGAGCAGGAATAAGGCCCAATGGTCAACATTCCCTGAGCCCTGGCACCTGAAATTACCAAAGGGAGTTCCTGGCACCAGTCATCTCAGCTTTCAGCAGATTCTGTCCAGGAACTGCTTGAGAAGAATCCGTGTTCCCCTGGCACCACACAGGACGGCAGTGTGAGGTGAGAAAGCCAATCAGCCTCTGCATTTGGTAAGACTACCATTCTGTTTCAATTATGGATATGTATTAGCTATTTAATTATTTTATGTCTGCTGAATGTTCTGATTTGTAAAAAGAAATAATTGTTGTGAAGATCACAATTGCAAAAGTTCTTAGCAAAAAACATCCTATATAAATGTTAACTGCTTTATTGGATATAATTGCTTCATATTTGATAACTTTATGGGTTTTTTACATGTGACCAACTGATACATGATTTCTATGTTTATGTAAAATAATTTGGAAATTTCTTTGAGATATGATAGTAAAAGCAATTTAAAAGCAGCTCTAATTAAAGCCCACTAAAGGAATATGTAGATTGTAATCTATTTGCACTGATAGTGTTAACAGAAGAGTTTGGAAACTTTAGGGAAACAGAAAAGCATTTTGTTACTACTTTAAAACTCTGGCTACCCAAACAGTCTGCTTTAGAGTTATCTTAAGTCAGACTTCTGAGGGTCCTGTCAGTAAAAATTGGGACCTTAATCATCTTCCTGGCTCACAAAAGATAAATGATTTGTGTAAATTGGAAAATAACCAAATGGCAAATCAGTTTGTCTAGAACATTTAATCAGAATCTAGGGAATCTCATTAACTAAAGTTAAGTTAATTTTAAAATTTGTTCTATCTCAATTTTAAGAATTATCTTGTTTTCTCCCTAAAACAAAAGGGAAACTTATTTAAGGGAAAAGAAATTACAACTAAGACTCTTTGGCTATTACTTAGGAAAATTTTAAAATTGTTAACTAAGTTACTTTGAGTTATTGTCATAATAAACCTAAATTGGCAATTACTATATGGGAACAAGAGGGATGAGGTGAAAGCCTTGATCAGTTCTCCTCTAAGTATGAGGTGTGGTGTACTTTTTCCCCCCTTCACAGAGTAAGGAGCAGTATCAAAGAGCATAGCCCATGAAAACACTAAGAATAGTTGGGGTGGGCAACAGCAAACTCAGCCCCTTCTCTGGGGTCTCTGTCAACTCCCCTTAATTTGTAAGCTTGCCATTTTTTTTAAATCATTAGGGTAAACAAGGTCATCAGCCCTGAGAAATGAGCCTGTTTAGTATTTATAGTTTACTAAGAATTTATAAGACTGCATAATAATTGATCCTTTTCACTAGGATAAGTTTAAACATATAAAACATATTAAACAAAATCTTTTATAGGTTTAAGTCCTGGTAAACTTTAAAAATAAATGTATCTACATTATACATGGCAACAACAAGATTATATGATGATCAGTTCTGATGGACATGGCTCTTCTCAGCAATGAAATGATTCAGACCATTTCCAATGATCTTGTGATGATGAGAGCCATCTATACCCTGAGAGAGGACTGTGGGAACTGAGTGTGGATCACAACATAACATTCTTACTTCTTTTGTTGTTGTTTGCTTACATTTTATTTTTTCTCATTATTTTTTCCCTTTTTGATCTGATTTTTCTTGTGCAGCAAGATAATTGTATAAATATGTATACTTATATTGCATTTATCATATATTTTTACTATGTTAACACATGTTGGATTACTTGCCAACTAGGGGAGGAGATGAGGAGAAGGGGAAATTGGAACATAAAGTTTTGCAAGGGTCGATTTTGAAAAATTATCCTTGCCTATGTTTTGAAAATAAAAAAAAAATAATGTGTCTAGCCCTAAGCTGTGATTAGTAGAATTTGCTATTAGAGATAAAATATCTTAACTGATAATCTTTTTGCGTTTTGAATATGATTGCCTGATCATTAAGTCAGTAACCTACCATTAGAGAGAAATGCCATAAGTTACTCAGTGGGATGCCTTCCCAAATTGTCACAGGTGGATGTCTTATCTGGGCAAGAGTTGGGATGACAACATTGGCCTCTGCTTAAGGTGGGATCCTTCTGACTCAATTTCCCAGTTCTTTTTTTTTTTTGTTTCCCATCTGATTATTCCTGAGTCTGGCTATGAAGTAGAATTATTACTGCAATTATTATGACTACAGCTGTCAAACAGATCTAAGGTTTCTTTATCCTGTCATGTAGGTGCTCTCAGGCTTAAGCCTGAAGGACCTGTTTTGATAATATTATCATGTCTCTGCTTTTTTTCCTCTTATAGCAAATTTCTATAATCAGAGCAAATGGTCAGAAGCCATGAGCCCAATACAAGTATCCCAAGGGACACAATATTTTTCTACCTTAGATCTTAAAGATGCTTTCTTTTGCATACCATGGTATAAAGATTTCTTTTTGCCCTTGAAGGGACAATCCAGGGGAATGTAACCCCCCACCAGTGAACATGGACAGTCATGTCCATAACATGGAGGTAGCTCAGGGCTTCCGTGATAGCCCCTACATATTTGGATAGGCCCTGGCTATCCAGGATGAAGATGAGACCTTGATCTGCAGTCCAGCCCTGGAGGCTTCTCTGGCTGCAGCCATACAAACCCTTAATTTCCAGCCTCCCTTTCCCACCCAGGGCTATGGAGTTTCTTTATCTAAAGGCCCACCCAGCCTATCAGTTTGTTAAGACCCTGAAAGCTAAACTAATCTCTTGTCCTGGCCTTAGTCCTACCTAAAGCCTTTTACACTGTGCATTGATGGAAGGAGAACCAGGTTCTAGGGGTCTCTACTCAGGCTGTGGAACCCTATCCCAGACTCCTGCTTACTTCTCAAAGAAATTTAGTGTTTTTTGGGTGACCCTCCTGCCTTAAAACTAGTTGTCACAACTTCTAATAGAGGAAGCCTCAAAGGTCACCCTAGAGCAATAATTGGAAGTTCTAACCCCTCACGAGGTTCAGAGCATTTTGGAAGCCAAAGGGCATCAGTGGCTGGCTACTGGGAGGCTTACCAGCTATCAGGCTCTCCTACTAGACACCCCGATTTAACTCTCTGGGTGAGCCACACCCTTACCTCTGCCACTCTGTTCCCTGACGACACTCTGTTGGGTGACATTACAGTCTGGATAGTGAATGGTTTACAGATGGGTCCAGTTTTCTTAAAAATGGGGAAAGAAAGGCAGGTTATTCTGTGGTGATCTTCAGTAGCACCTTGGAGGCTAAGCCACTCTTCCCTGGGATTTCTGCCCAGAAAACTGAACCCATTGCCCTTTCTAGAGCTTTGAGATTGGGAAAAGGAATGAAAATGAACATCTATACTGACTCCAAATATGCTTTTCATATTTTGCATGCTTATGGGGTTATATGGAAAGACAGGGGACTTTTGACAGCAAAGAATTCTTCTATTAAATATGCAGGAGAAATTCTATAGCTATTGCAAGCTGTCCACGAAACCAGAGAGGTTTCTGTTATGTTTTGTAAAGGATACCAGAAGGGAGATTCATATCAGGCCAATGGGAACAGGCTTGCAGATTCAGTTGACTATGCTGCTGCCCATTTGTCCCTGACCATGGCACCTTTAATTTTCCACCTCCCTGATTCTTAAACTGTGCCTGGAGACTGGAGAGAATTGGGTGCAAACTCGAAAGTTTCCCCAGCCGGACTCATGTTTCTAGAATTAAAAGTGCCCCTGTTACTTCTTCTCCCTCAGACATTCCTGAACATTCCTGTGAACCCATAGAGGACCTGAAATTACTCTACCACGGGAGTCCTGGAAACTGGAAACACATGGATAGAGAAGAGTGAAATTGTGTGTGCCCTTCTCTCTCTCATTTTAGTTTTCTTTCTTTTTTGTTATTTCTCACCTTTTCCAGGTGTACCTTTAACAACACTCTGAGGATGTTTGCTCTCCAGCTCTATGGATCTCCGCCAGTGGGGAGATAACTTCTTAGTCTTTAGTCAGGCTAGGGAACTCCATGAGCAGTGAGGGCATCAGGATTGTTGGCTGTGCCCTCAGCATCCCCAAGGCAGCCCACAGATGGGACCTGATGCTTTATTTGCAAAGGCCCCATTCCCAAATGTCACCATCTCCACCCTGGAGGCCACCCCATTTGTACTAGCTACCCCCAGGGGAATAACTGTCACCTGACTATCCTCTGTTTCTTGCCAGAAAGGATCTCTTACCCACATGATAATTGTAGGATATCCATTTCAAAATTATTCTGGCAAACTCATTCATCCTGATTCTACACCACCTTCTTTGAAGCTTCTTTATAATCTCCTGAGAGATTTGTTTCCTCCAGCCTCCAAGCTGTGAACTTCTATTTTTTTTTTTATGATGAAGTTTGTTTATTGGGGAGAGGGGTGAGAAGGAGTTCCATTCTATATTTCTATTTCCCTGTTATGGGAATTAGGTCAGTTGAAAAGTGATGAGCCTTGTTCTTAATCAAAATAATTTTTTTTAAAATTTTATTTTATTTGCATAACATATGTGTGGGTAATTCTTCAACAATAACCCTTACATAGCTTTCCGTTACAAATTTTTCCCCCCAACTCCCCACCCCTCCCCTAGATGGCAGGATATCCACTACATGTTAATTATGTTAAAATATTGGCAAATCGAATATATGTATACAGATTTCCAAACTTATCATTGTTGTGCAAGAAAAATCTTGTCTACACAAACGATATATCAGATAAAGGAAACACAATGTAAGCAAACATCAATCAAGGAGTATGAGAATGTTATGTTGTGGTCCACATTTCGCATCCCTCTCTCTGGGTGTATATGGCTTTCTTCAGTGAACAATTGGAGGTGGTTTGAAACATATCATTGTTGAAGAGAGCCATGTCCATCAGAATTAATTGTCATATAGTACTGTTGTTGCCGTGTGTAATGATCTCCTGGTTCTGCTCATTTCACTCAGCATCAGTTCATGCAAGTCTCTCCAGGCCTCTCTGAAATCATCTTGCTGGTCATTTCTTACAGAACAATAATATTCCATAATGTTCATATACCATAATTTATTCAGCCATTCTCCAGTTGAAGGGCATCTATTCAATTTCCAGTTTCTAGCCACTACAAAAAGGGCTGCCACAAACATTCTTGCACATGTGGGGCCTTTTCCTTCCTTTATGATTTCTTTGGTATATAGGCCCAATAGAAATGCTGCTGGGTCAAAGGGTATGCACAGTTTGATAACTTTTTGAGCATAGCTCCAAATTGTTCTCCAGAATGGCTGTATCCATGCTGTGAACTTCTATTTGTTCACTCTGAGATACCATCGACTAATTCTGACCCTCAGCACCCCCTGAATGCTGCTGCCACCATCTTCAAGTCACTTGTCTCCTCTCTTCAGTCTGGACCCCACTAGGCAGGGACAGCTCTATGCCCCTTATCTGCAATGAAGTAGCTCCAGAAGATGAGATTTCCATCCCTTGTCCCAAGTGAATTTGGGGTACAACTGCTAAGGGGAAATGATGTAATATAGCTTCTAGGGAAATATAGTGGTGATTTTGGGGTCCCCTGACCTTGGGGGGGCTTCTGTTCTAACCATGTCAGTGATTCTAAATCTTCTGGCTTTGGAATCTATGATCCTGAGGCCTTCATATTTAAGAATGCTATTGTTCTGTCAATGATTATAAAAGTCCTCTGGCCCAGGAATATTATATTTCTTCCCTTAGACTTTAGGGAAGATATGTTAGTGATCCTGAGACTATTCTAAGAATCTGTTTGGCAATGATTTCAAGTCTTTTGACCTTAGAATAGTCCTACAAACATTACTGTTGGTTGGTTAGTGAAAACCAAATTCTTGAGAACACTCCTTGGCTCTACCCCTAGGCCATAAAATTAGCATATCAATGACATGAAGAACTAGATAGATGGGTCTCTGCTTCTGTTTCTTTACTAAATTCTCTTGGAATTTAGACTGTTTCAATTGGCATTACAATTATAATAAACTTTACCCCTTGGCTAGGAAATGGGTTCAAGCCTGCAAATTCTTTTGAGACAACCTGGTAAAACCAGTCTGTGACCCCAATCTTTGGGGTCCCTTCCTAACCTCAATAGTAGTAATAATATAGTAGTAGTAGTAGTAATATTAGTAGTAGTAGTGTATCTGAAAAAGAACCTATTGAAGTTCAAAAGAGACCCCAAAAGGTTGAGGTTGCAGATCAATGTCAAGAGATGTCTCAAAAGAATTCCAAGTCAAGGGGCAAAGTTAATTATAATTGTAAAGCCAATTTAATTGGGCTGAGTTCCAAAAGGATTTAGCAAAGAACCAGGAATGAGAAGATAAACTCATAGGAAAAAGATAGATGGAATCCTACATGTCACTAAGCTAATTTTATGACTTAGAGGTTAGATGGAGAATTGAGGAGTGATCTGGTATGCATCTATTGATTTAGTCTTTTATGCACTTCATTGCTGTCTCAGAAATGTTATTACTGACCAACATATTGTTAGTGGAACTACAGCGCTCCCAAGACCCCAGGTTATTGCCATATGTCCCCTAAAAACTGCACCCCATCAAACCTAGTCCATGATAAGAAGCAGAAACAGTTTGAAGATGGAGAAGGGAAATTGTAATGTCTCTAGATAGAATGTGTTGCTGATAAATCATAGCACCCCATCCCAATGTAATAATCCCATACTTGAAACTGTTCTTCCCATTGAGTTCCATCCTGGGAGCCGGAAGCCTACTTTGAATATTACTTTGTCTTTATAAGCTGGAACTAGCTAGCATCAACTACCTAGCAATTACTGCAAAGGTGTACTTAAAGGAAATACATTAAGAAAGAAGCTTCTCAAGGGTAAACATCTTCAAAAGAGAGATTAGATTATTCTGAAATGGATTTTTTTTTTTCTAAAAGCACTGTCCTTAGCCAGGGAATTCAGAACAAAACAGTAAAGAGAATTCTAAATCATTTTATACTGCTTCCTAGAGTGGAAAAGAAGCCTTTATACAGAAGGAAATCCATCTGGCAATAAGCTATTGGTTATGAGGTGTTCCCTCGAAGTTGTTTTAATTTGCATATAACTTACTAGTGATTTGAACATTTTTAAAAATGATTGTCAATGTCTTGCATTTCTTCTTTTGAGAATTGCTTTGCATATCCATTAAGTATCTTTTGAGGGAATATTTTTATTATTACATATTTGAATCAATTCATCATATATATATATATCAGATATCAAAATTTATCAGAGAAATTTGCTGCAAAGATTTTCACCAATGAACTATTTTCCTTCTGATATTAACAGCATTTTCATTTTGTGCAAAATCTTTTCAATTTTATATAACCAAATTATCCATTTCATATCTTCCAACACTCTATTTCTTATACTGTCAAGAATTTCCCCCTATTTATAGTTGTAAAAGGTATCTACTGTCTGTCTTTATTTGTAACAAGTCTTTTTATATCTAGGTCCTATGACCATTTAGAATTTATTATGGCATATGGGGTAAGATGTTTATCTAAGCCTAAATTTCAGTTTTCTAAACAGTTTTTGTTAAATACAAAAGTTTGGGTCTTGGGTTTAATGACTACTCCATTTGCCATATCCATTTGTGCTTGGAAAAAGTTTTTGCTTTAGTTGTTTTTATAATGGAATCTTGTTTAAGTGAAAGGCATGAAAGACATTTTTTAGGCTGAATTTTATTCTCAGAAGCTAATACATATATGTTCTCAGGAGCTAATGCATACATACATACATATATATATATATAGAGAGAGAGAAAGAGAGTTCATATATGTATATATGGCTTTTTACTTTATGTGGGTACTATTTTAAATGAAATTCCTCTCTAGGATATTCTCTGGACTTTTTCCACCATTCCTCAGAATGTTCTTCATTCTAGAAGCTCACTTCCAGAATTCACACCTTTTCGCCTTCATCTTTGCACATCTTTCTTTGATTGGGATTTCTATTTGGGAGTCTATTTTTTACTTAAGGTTTACCATATTTACTTTCTCTTCTAAGTGATTTATCCTCCTTCCAATTCTTTCCTCATTTTAAAATCTCTTGATTTTTTAGATGTTCATGTAATTCTTGTGAGAAATCCAATGGTCGTTTCCCCCCCACACCCTTTGAGTCACAGTTTGCAGCTATAATTGTTACTCTCTTTTTTAGTAAATCTCTAAATTTTCAGTAAATTTTGACACTGGTTACTGTTTTCTTTTATTCACTCATTCTTCAATTGTAATTCCTGAATTGGGGCTTTGTGTAAGAGCCAGGCTTTATTTTTGAGTGGGGCAGTGATTCCTATTCAAACTCCACTTGGATTTCTTAGGTTCTCCTCCTCTCTTCCATTTCCCACTGTTAGTCCTCCAAAATCTTTGAGATTCAGAACTTTGGATCTTCAGGGTCCTTTCTGGCATCTCAGGACAGTATGCTGACTTTAGATTCCCTGGGCCTGAGCTGTTCTAGTCTGAGCACTGTGGTACCACGTTGTGCTGCTAGTTGCTGTTCCCTAAGGCTTTTGAGTTCCTACCCCTGGTACTTTCTGACCACCATAAAACTTTCTACTCTTGTTATCTTTGAACACAGAACCTTACATGTGTAGCTGAATATTTTTAGTTGCATAGGAAGGCTGTGGTAGGCCTTGATGGCGAGGCTCTTTCTTATTTCCCTTGAGTTTTTTGCTGACCTCTTGTGAAGTTCTAGGATCTAAGACTTCATTAGAATAGGTTATCATTAGATTTATTGATCTTGATCATTAGTCTGATGTTAACTTCAATATCTGCTGAAATTGATATGTGGAAAATCAGCAATCTGACTCCTGTTCAGGCAGCTACTTGGGTAATAAGTTAGCTTTGAAAACTTTTGAATGAGGGAATGGCATAATCTTGTAGTATTTGAGAAATACTGAGGACAATGGGACAACTATTTGATACAGTGGATAGAGAGCTGGACCTGAAGTATTTCAAATCTGGCCTCAGACACTTACTTGCTCTATGACCTTGGGCAAGTCACAACCCTGTTAGATTCAGTTCTGCATTTGCAAAATAAGAAAGAGAATGTTTTCTCTTCCAAGAAAATCTCAGATGAAGTCATGAAAAGTCAGACACAACTAAGAAACAATAATTCAGAACAATGATCAGGATGGATGAGTTGAAGGTAGAGAGAGCTAAAGGTAAGAAAGGTGATTAAGACCCAAGATCCTAGATTTGTGTAGTCATCCATCCATGAGAGTTATTTGTGTCAATCACTGGCAAAACTATTTGAAAACTAGTTTTATTAAAAGAGAAATGAACATAGATGTGCAATTCAGAGTTCACAATCCATAGAGAAGCTTGCATATTCATAGGAGAAGAAAACAAATCTTCACTTAGAGGGGCATGGCATGAGAAAGGGAAAGGAGTTGTAAAAGTGGGAAAAGAACAAAATACTTCTGAAGAGGAGGAGCAAGATGGTAGCAAAAGTCACATTCTTTTCACTTGAGAACTGCTAGACTAAGAAGATAGGATGCTCTGCTTATTTACTCTGAATCTGAAATCAGTCTGCTCATCATTTTTTAAAAAAGCTTTTAATTTTCCAAATACATGCATAAGGGCAGCTAGGTGTCGTAGAGCACCAGCTCTGAAGTCAGGAAGACCTGAGTTCAAATCTGGTCTCAGACACAACACTTCCTAGCTGTGTGACCCTGGGCAAGTCACTTAACTCCAATTGTCTCAGCCAAAAAAATAAAAAATAAAAAAAATAAAACACATGCAGTTTTCAACATTTGCAAATGTTGCAAAACCTTGTGTTCCAAATATTTTTTTCCTCCCTTTCCCTCTCCTCTCCTCTAGATGGAAAGTAATCCAATATATGTTAAACTTGTAGTTCGTCTACACACATTTCCATAAATATCATGCTGAACAAGAAAAATCAGATCAAAAAGAAAAAAATGAGAAAAAAAAATGTAAGCAAACAACAAAAAGAGTGAAAATACTATATTGTGATCCACATTCAGTTCCCACAGTACTCTCTCTGGGTGCAGATGACTCTCTTCATCACAAGACCATTGAAACTGGCCTGAATCTCCTTGCTGTTGAAAAGAGCCACATCCATCAGAATGATCATCTTATAATCTTGCTATAGCCATGTATACTGATCTCTTAGTTCTACTCACTTTACTTCTGTTCATCATTTCTTATAGAACAATACTATTCTATTAATTTCATATATCATAACTTTTTCATTTCACAACTGATGGGTATCCACCCAATTTCCAAATCCTTGCTATCAACACTTTTGCACATGTGCAAAATTATGATCATTTTGGGATACAGATCCAGTAATAAAACTGCTGGATCAAACAGTATGCAGTTTGATAGTCCTTTGAGTATAGTTCCAAATTGCTCCCCAGAATGGTTGGATCAGTTCATAACTCCACCAACAATGTATCAGTGTTCCAGTTTTCCCACATCCCCTCCAA
The DNA here is from genome assembly GCA_023553655.1 of Myrmecobius fasciatus. NCBI lineage: Eukaryota > Metazoa > Chordata > Mammalia > Dasyuromorphia > Myrmecobiidae > Myrmecobius > Myrmecobius fasciatus. The sequence goes on from JAJPUD010001975.1 coordinate 325,958, forward strand.
CATTCAGCATTATCTTTTCCTGTCATCTTAGCCAATCTGGGAGGTGTGTAGTGGTACCTCAGAGTTATCTTAATTTAAATTTCTCTAATTAAGTGATTTAGACCATTTTTTCATGATTAGAAATGTGTAAACCAAAGTTCAATCATTTGTTATCATTATTTTAATAATTAGTCTTTTAAAAATACTCTAATACTTGACTCTTTCCAACAATGCAATGATTTAAGGAAATTCCAATAGAACTATGATAGAAAGTGCCATCCACATTTAGAGACAGAACTATGGAGACTGAAAGTGGATTAAAGCATAGTATTTTCATCTTTTTGTTATTGCTTTTTTTTTACCTTACTTGTGGTTTTTTTTCCCCTTTTGATCTTTCTTTTGTGTAGCATGACAAATATGACAAAAAAAGTACACATTCAATTGATATTGGATTGCTTGCCAACTTGGAGAGGGGGGATAGGGGAAGAAAGGGGGAAAATTTGGAACAAGATTTTGCAAAGGTGAATGTTGAAAACTATCTTTTCATGTATTTGGAAAAATAAAATATTGAAATAAAAAAATCACCATAATTTCTCACAATATTCTTCCTCCTTCCTTGAGTCTCTTTAAAGAATTATATGAATTTTAAAGCAAATTTCTTTGATGAAGACCATTTCTGAAATGTATAGGGAACTGAATCAGATTTATAAAAAAATTTAAGAGCCATTCCCCAATTGGTAAATGATCAAAAAATATGATCTATGCCCAGAGGGTTATAAAATCCATATCCTCTGACCTAACTACCACTAGGAATGAATCCCAAAAGAGATTTTTTTAAAGAACCTTTATGTATAAAATTATAGCATTTTTTTCTGAGGGCAAAGAATTGAAAATTGAGGGGAAACCTATCTATTAGGAAATGGCTGGATAAATTATAGTATAGGATTATGAAGGAATATTATTGTTCTATAAGAAATGAACAGGATAGTATCAGAAAAACCTGCAAAGTCATATAAGAGCTCAAGCAATGTGAAATGTATTATGAATGCCATTCTGGAGAGCAATTTGGTACTATGCTCAAAAAGTTATCAAACTGTGCATACCCTTTGACCCAGCAGTGTTTCTACTGGGCCTATATCCCAAAGAAATCATAAAGGAAGGAAAGGGCCCCACATGTGCAAGAATGTTTGTGGCAGCCCTTTTTGTAGTGGCTAGAAACTGGAAACTGAATGGATGCCCATCAATTGGAGAGTAGCTGAATAAATTATGGTATATGAATGTTATGGAATATTATTGTTCTGTAAGAAACGACAAGCAGGATCATTTCAGAGAGGCCTGGAGAGACTTGGATGGACTGATGCTGAGTGAAATGAGCAGAACCAGGAGATCATTGTACACGGCAACAACAATACTATATGATGATCGATTCTGATGGACATGGCTCTCTTCAATAATGAAATGTTTCAAACCAGTTCCAACTGTTCAGTGAAGAAAGCCATATACACCCAGAGAGAGGGATGTGAAATGTGGACCACAGCATAACATTTTCATGCTCTCTATTGATGTTTGCTTGCATTGTGTTTCCTTTCTCTGATTTTTCTTTCTTGTAGATACGATTTTTCTTGCACAACAATGATGTGTGGAAATGTATATATACATATATTCGATTTGTCAAGTATTTTAACATAATTATTATATAGTGGACTTCCTGCCATCTAGGGGAGGGGTGGGGAGTAGGGGGGAAAAATTTGTAACAGAAAGCTCTGTAGTGGTCAATGTTGAAGAATTACCCATACATATGTTTTGCAAATAAAAAGTTTTAATTAATTAGAAATGTATTATGAACATAAATAGCAAAATTGTGGGATGATCAACTGTGACTTTGCTATTCTCAGCAATACAATGATCCAAGACTACTCTTGAAGGGCTTATGATGGAAAAATACTATCTATATCAGGAGAAAGAACTGATTATGTCTGAATACAGACTGAAGCATACTTTTTTAAAACTTTTTTTGGGGGGGATATCTGTGTGTGTGTGTGTTTTTTAATTAAAGCTTTTTATTTGCATAACACATGTATGGGCAGTTCCTCAACATTGATCCTTACAAAGCTTTCCATTACAAATTTTCCCCTCAGTCCCCTCCCCTCCCCTAGATGGCAGGAAGTCCACTACATGTTAATTATATTAAAATACTTGCCAAGTTGAATATATGTATACATATTTCCATACTTATCTTGCTGTGCAAGGACAATTGTATCAACATGAACAAAAAATATCTGAGAAGGGAAACCCAGTGCAAGCAAATATTGATATGGATCATGGAAATGATATTTTGTGGTCCACATTTCGTATCCTTCTCTCTGGATGTATATGGCTTTCTTCACTCAACAATTGGAACTGGTTTGAAACATTTCATTGTTTTTTTTGTATTTTATTTTATTTTATTTTTTTATTATTATTTTATTTGCATAACATATGTGTGGGTAATTCTTCAACAATAACCCTTACATAGCTTTCCGTTACAAATTTTTCCCCCCAACTCCCCACCCCTCCCCTAGATGGCAGGATATCCACTACATGTTAATTATGTTAAAATATTGGCAAATCGAATATATGTATACATATTTCCAAACTTATCATTGTTGTGCAAGAAAAATCTTATCTCCAAAAAAAATAATCTGAGAAAGGAAACACAATGCAAGCAAATATCGATAGAGAGCGTGGAAATGTTATGTTGTGATCCACATTTCATATCCCTCTCTCTGGCTGTAGATGGCTTTCTTCACTGAACAACTGGAAGTGGTTTGAAACATTTCATTGTTGAAGAGAGTCCATCAGAATTGATCATCATGTAATACTGTTGTTGCCGTGTATAATGATCTCCTGGTTCTGCTTGTTTCACTCAGCATCAGTTCATACAAGTCTCTCCAGGCCTCTCTGAAATCATCTTGTTGGTCCTTTCTTACAGAACAACAATATTCCATAACTTTCATATACCATAATTTGTTCAGCCACTCTCCAATTGATGGGCATCCATTCAGTTTCCAGTTTCTAGCCACTGCAAAAAGGGCTGCCACAAACATTCTTGCACATGTGGGTCCCTTTCCCTCCTCTAAGATCTCTTTGGGATATAAGCCCAGTAGAAACACTGCTGGGTCAAAGGGTATGCACAGTTTGATAACTTTTTGAGCAGAGTTCCAAATTGATCTCCAGAATGGCTGCATCCGTTCACAGCTCCTTCAATAATGTATTAGTGTCCCAGCTTTCCCACATCCCCTCCAACATTCATTGTTATCTTTTCCTGTCATTTTAGCCAATCTGACAGGTGTATAGTGGTACCTCAGAGTTGTCTTAATTTGCATTTCTTTGATCAATAGTGATTTGGAGCAACTTTTCATATGACTAGAGATGGTTTTAATTTCATCATCTGAAAATTGTCTGTTCATATCCCTTGACCATTTATCTGTTGAAGAGTGGCTTGAATTCTTATAAATTTGAGACAATTCTCTATATATTTTAGAAATGAGGCCTTTACCCGAACCCTTAAATGTAAAGATGATTTCCCAATTTGATGCTTCCCTCCTAATCTTGTCTGTGTGAGTTTTGTTTGTACAGAAACTTTTTAACCTAATATAATGAAAATTATCTATCTGGTGTTCAGTTAAGAGTTCCAGATCTTCTTTGGACATAAATTTATTCCATCTCCACAGGGATGAGAGGTAAACTATATTACGATCCTCTAATTTGCTTACAAAATCACTCTTTATATCTAGATCATGAACCCATTTAGATCTTATCTTGGTATGTGGTGTTAGGTGTGGGTCGAGCCCTGATTTCTTTCACACTAGTTTCCAATTTTCCCAGCAGTTTTTGCTGAATAGTGAATACTTATCCCAAAAGCTGGGGTCTTTGGGTTTATCGAATACTAGATTGTTAAGGTTATTGCCTAGGTTGTCCTGATATCCTATCCTATGCCACTGATCGACTGCTCTATTTCTCAGCCAGTACCAAGTGGTTTTGATGACTGCTGCTTTATAATATAGTTTTAGTTCTGGTACAGCAAGGCCACCTTCATCTGTCTTTTTTTTTTTTCATTAATTCCCTTGAAACTCTTGACCTTTTGTTCTTCCACATGAACTTTGCTACTATTTTTTCTAGATCTGTAAAATAATTTCCCGGGAGTTTGATTGGTATGGCACGAAATAAGTAAATTAGTTTGGGTAGTATTGTCATTTTTATTATATTCGCTCGGCCTACCCATGATCACCTAATGTTTTTTCCAATTGATTAGGTCTGATTTTATTTGTGTGGAAAGTGTTTTGTAGTTTAGTTCGTATAGTTTCTGACTTTTCCTTGGCAGATAGATTCCCAAATATTTTATCCTATCATCCGTTATTTGGAATGGAATTTCTTTTTGTTATCTCTTGCTGCTGAACTTTGTTGGTAATATATAAAAATGCTGATGATTTATGCGATTTATTTTGAATCCTGCAACTTTGCTAAAGTTGTGATGTTTCTAGTAGTTTTTTAGTCTCTAGGGTTCTCTAAGTATACCATCATGTCATCTGCAAAGAATGATAATTTGGTTTCTTCATTACCTACTCTGATTCCTTTTATCTCTTTTTCTTCTCTTATTGCCAAAGCTAACATTTCTAATACAATATTAAATAGTAATGGTGACAGTGGGCAGCCTTGTTTCACTCCTGATCTTATTGGAAATGGTTTTAGTTTGTCTCCATTACATATGATGCTTGTTGATGGTTTTAAGTAGATGCTACTAATCATTTTAAGGAAAAGCCCATTTATTCCTATACTCTCTAGTGTTTTTAATAGGAATGGGTGTTGGATTTTATCAAATGCTTTTTCTGCATCTATTGAGATAATCATATGATTTTTGTTAGTTTGGTTATTAATATAATTGATTATGCTGATAGTTTTCCTAATATTGAACCAGCCCTACATTCCTGGTATAAATCCTACTTGGTCATAGTGTACTATCCTGGGGATGACTTTCTGTAATCTCATTGCTAATATCTTACTTAAAATTTTTGCATCAATATTCATTAGGGAAATTGGTCTATAGTTTTCTTTCTCTGTTTTCACCCTACCTGGTTTAGCTATCAGCACCATATTGGTCTCATAGAAGGAATTTGGCAGTATGCCTTCTGTCCCTATTTTCTCAAAGTTTGTATAGTATTGGAATTAATTGTTCTTTGAATGTTTGGTAGAATTCACATGTAAATAAATCCATCTGGTCCTGGAGATTTTTTCTTAGGGAGTTGGTTAATAGCTTGTTCTATTTCTTTTTCTAATATGGGGCTATTTAAATAATTTATTTCCTCTTCTGTTAACCTGGGCAATCTGCATTTTTGTAGATATTCCTCCATTTCATTTAGATTATCAAACTTACTGGCATAAAGTTGGGCAAAGTAACTCCTAATTATTACTCTAATTTCCTCTTCATTGGAGGAAAGTTCTCCCTTATTTTTGAGACCAACAATTTGATTTTCCTCTTCCCTTTTTCTTATCAAATTAACTAAAGGCTTATCTATTTTGTTGGTTTTTTCATAAAACCAACTTAGTTTTATTAATTCAATAGTTTTCTTATTTTCAATTTTATTAATTTCCCCTTTTATTTTCAGAATTTCCAATTTGGTATTTAATTGAGGGTTTTTAATTTGTTCTTTTCCTAAGGTTTTTTTTTTTTTTTTTAATAATCAGCCCAATTCTTTGATGTTTTCTTTCTCTATTTTAAGCAAGTAAGCATCTAGAGATATAAAATTGCCCCTTATAACCACTTTGGACGCATCCCACAAATTTTAGTTTGTTGTCTCATTATTGTCATTCTCCTGGGATATCTGTATTCTTTTGCAATGTGACTTTTATGAAAACATTTTGCCCTACTTCACATGGGCTTTCTCAATATGGAAGTGTTTGGAGGAATGGGGAAAAACTGAAAATTTAAAAAATAAATGTAAAAAAAAAGGTTTTGTATTTAGCTGGGAAAAGTATAAATATTTAAAATAGAAAAGAACTATCCTTTGAAATATTTTGCATCATTTCTTATGTATAGTAGGTATATTGCTTTCTTTCACAATGAGGAAGAATGAAAGAATTTAGAACTCAAAAATTTAAAAATGTTAGACTAGAACTAGAAAACTTTCATTTGCTCATTATCTACTGGAGAATAGTTCTTTCCTTAAAATTAATCTGTTCCTCAGTGCTTTACTAGTGTAAAATTGTTCTAAGATTTTTTGACGCCTCTATTTGTGAGCAGGTAGGGGGCACAGTGAATATGCCAGATCTTTTTCTTTTGTGTGTGTCTAAGTATGAATCCATTCCATCTAAATTCATTTTGTTAGCATATGCTTGAGCAAAATGGATTTTGATTTCCTTTATTCCATTTCTTTTGAATTCTTTTTCCTTTATAATGGTCACTTAGGAGTTTTTATCTTTAAAAAATTTATCCATCAAAATTTCAAAAACATTCTTGTTACAACAGTTCAACCTCTAATTTTCAAAACTTATCTTAGTATTTTACAGGATCTTTCTTGATGTATTAATTTTCAAACATTTTTGGTTTATGTGTCCAATTCGTTGATCTTTCCCTCTTCTCTTGTTGATAGATGTAAATTTTCTGTCACATTGCTTTAACTGAATTTCAAAGTTTTGGTCTCTTCAATTCTCTAAATTTTCTGTTGTTCCTGTATGTTTTTTGATCCATTTATTCTTCATGACTGCATATTTCCCAATTTTTAATTCTTTTTTTCAAAGACCCTTTACTATTTTTTTTTTTTTAAATTTATACTGCCTATGGACCTTGGGTAAATTGCTTAATTTGCTTTGTTGCTGTTCAGTCATTTTAGTCAGATCAACACTTTATGACCCCCAAATGGGGTTTTCTTGGCAAAGATACTGGAATGGATTGCCATTTACTTCTCCAGTTCATTTCATAGATGAAAAAATCAAGGTAAACAGGGTAAAATGACTTTATCAGGATCATATAATTTGTGTCTGAAGTCTAATTTGAAATCACATAATTTGTCTAACTCAGGATCATAAAACTTACCTGAAGTCTTCCATACTTCCTAATTTAAGACCTAGGTAACCCCATAAAATTATATATTACACTAAAGTGGCTATAAGGGACCAATCTGTATTAGTAGATGGAGTGTGTCCTCTGGGAATTTCCTGTTCCAATAAAATCACAAGTTCAGTCCTATCCAGTTCCATTGATTATGCCACACTTTTTGTATTATTCCATGTATATGCACATTAAATATTAATTTTTAATAGCATTCATTTTACTATTACCTAGTCTGAATCCAACTATTCTTGCTTTTACATGTGTCATACACAAAAATCCTGCTTTGATCTCTAACTGTATATTTTGTTTAAAGCATATTCCTTTAAAATATTGAATTCTAATCTGTTGTGCTACCCTTCACTTTCGTGTTTATATCATTCATATTGGTTATGATCATTGTGTACCTATTCTCTAAAGCTGTTTTCCTTTACACTAATCCATTATTTTATTTTTATTCTACCCTTTTCTCTATTATACCCTGTAGAGTGGTATTTTTCTACCTTGTGTTGAACTCTCCTCTCTATCCAGTTCAGATAAAGATTTTGATGTGACTTTTCTTTCATGCTTTCACCCAGATGTGTATTTTTTTCTTGGAATCCCCAATTATGTTAGTAAATCCCAACCCCTCCCTCCCCTCCCCAAATTCCCACTTTTTCTTCAAATCAAAATAATCCAAAGACAGATTTCACTCTATGACTCTTTAAGATACTAAGTGTTCTGCAGACATATATTTCATTAGAATGGAAAAATGTTCTTAATGTATCTAGTCCCTTCCAATTGCTCTACAATTTTAAGTAAATATCTTCCTAGGTTTCTCAGATTTCCTCTAAGATATTTTGTATGTGAATTCATTAATCTTTTATCTTCTGTTAAAATATATTTAAACTCGCATGCTTTAAACTGGTAGCTGCCTAATTTTTTGCACAGGAGTGGGGAATGCCTGGCTTGTAGATCTTATAATGTCCCTGAAATTATTTGCCAAGACAACTAACTGTAGGGGTTAAAATGAAAGCTAGGTACAACCTCCCACTGTTTTAAGTTCTCTAAGGTGATTTTGTGTAACTTGGTACTTTTAATTCCTTTAGATGACTGCACAGTATCTTTTTAGTCTAAAAATTCAGGGCTTTGTCTCAATACTCTTGGGACCTTACATTTTGGGTATCTATTTGGAGGTGAGATGGTTTTGTTTTTACTCATGATTTATTTTCATTCAGATACTTTTTGATTTTTTTTTCATGCAGTTTGATTCTTACATCACAGATAATGGGAAAATGCTAGTGTAGGAGGTCTTAAGTTTGTCTTAACTCTGAGAGAACTCATGTTATAAACTTATAGAGCCTTAGAATGTGATGACTTTACTTCTGCTTGGCTGGCTTCCCCTAATTTGGGCCCTGAGTTCCCTAAGAGTTTATCTTCTTTGGGTATGGTATGAAGGGATAGGAAAGGGGGTAAAAGATATAATTCCACATCAGGCTTCTGGCAGGAGTTATCTGAGGTCATAGGGTATTAGATGCAAATTCTAATATTTGAATTAAATACCTTGCACTTAATGTACATGTGCCTAAGAATCTATTTCCTGGAAAAAATAACAGTAAAAAAAATCCCACTAAGTGGAAGTTGCATTGATTTACTAATAATATAACCTTTCCAGTTAAGAAACACTTAATGCTCCCAATTTATGAAAATCTTACCTACTTGGAAGTGTGAACAGAGTAGATTCTTCTCTGTATATAACTTATTTGAACTAAATATCTTTTTTAACAGTAACATCCCTACCTACTGGAACTCTAGAACATTACTTTTAAAGACTACTAGACCAATTGTCTACTAGCTCATTAAAAAGCTTAAGACTTATTTTTAACAATTATAGCACATTAATTTGCACATACATGGCATTTGTTTATTGCTGAATGCCATTTCTGTAACATCTCCAAGTTCTAGCTATTCTGCTTTTCAGATAAAAAAAAAGTATTAAAACTTAGTTCTACCCTTAGTAAATTATTAGATGAGCAGAGATCTATTAGGCAGTATATGTACCTTTTTTGTTCCTCAATGTTAAATAAAAATGTTAAATTTCAAAAGTCTATTAGTGGCTTTTAGTATGACAAAGTGTCTTTTTTTTTCCTTCACTTCTAGTTCTTTTGCAACAATATGCCAAAAAAATGTTTAGAATCTGAGCTGGAAATAGTGATTTGAATGTCAGCTAGCACCATAAAACACTGCTCCCAAATACTTGTGGAAAAAGTTTTTTAAAACTAATATGACTAACATAGATTAAGACTGATAATTCCATGTCTGAACTGTCTTATCCTGTGATAATCAGAACCAAATTATTAGCCTGAGTACCCACCATGCTTGCTTATATATTTTTATTCACATTTGCACAATAAAGTGTTGATATACTTAAGTTCATTACTCCTCTCCCTTGGGCATTTCTAGAAGAACACCCCTAATCATGAATAATGTTTTAAAAACTTTTAAAGAACTTTTTGTATAGGTGTCACTTTTTAAAACCAGCAAAACAAGTTTTGTAGGCATTAAAATTAGCATACAATGGAGCACAATACAGCCTACTGAATTTGATTCAATAGATGAAAACACGGACAAAGGCTACTAATTATTATAACATCGAGGGATAAATCGAGACATAAACCTCACCAATGGCATATTTTACCATCATGAAGATCTAACACAAAACCCAAAGCAAAGGATAGTCAGGTCCTCCAGAGGCTCCTTTTTGCGAATTACATCATGTAGATTTTACCCCCCCCAGAACATCGCAGAGCCTATTAGATGAGATACATAACAGCTCAAAAGCTCATCTTAAATGGAAAGACAGGCACACTGATGTACTACTGGAGAAACTAAGTGGTACAACTGTTAAGCATTTGTTTGGAATCATACCAACTGACCACACTAAACACTTTAACCTAATATAGTCTTACTATGGGGACCTCAAGGAAGGGGACACAAGCACGTACCAAAATATTCATAGCAGCACTCTGTGAAAGCGCAGGAAGTGGAAAAAAGTTAAAGCTAAAAACAATGTATGAACTAATGGATTCTTGTTGCAGTTAGAAATGAAGAGGAACAATATTAATAGTAAAAATAGCTGGCTTCAGAGCCAGGAAGACTTGGATTCAAGTCCTCTCTCTGACAATATACTTTGTGACCTAGGTTAAGTCCTTTAACCAATCCAGGGGTTGGTGAACTTGTTTATATTTTGACAACTATAATTCAATATAATTTGCTTTGTAATCTTATGAATTTTTATGCATTTAAAAACATTCTGAGAAAGGATTTAAAGGCTTTACCAACTGCCAAAAGGATCCGTGTCACAAAAGGTTTAAGAATCTCTCTTCTAATTAAATTTGACTTACAGCAAAGTGCTGCCCTGCATTGGTAGAGGGAGTTTCATCATCACTCAGTACCCTTTACCAACAGATTTAGTGCCTTTCCCCTTAAAATGTGGAAAGATATGTCTAATAGAAAGCAAACAAGTGGATATCCAATGTATATGAGTACATCATGACAATGTCTCCAAAAGGATATCAAACTTCTTGGTAAAAAAAAGGTACTTGAAAAGATAAAACATCCAAGTCTCTCATAGATGAAGTAGGAGACTATTAGGACAAATGTAAAGGTCATCCAAAATTTTTCTTAAAGTTTTTTTTTTTTGCTTTTGTCCCAAGGTAATATTTAATCTAGCATGGGAAATGCCTACTGTATTTTAAAACCAAATGGCTGCAGTAGCCTAGCTATCAATATAGGAAATATTAAGAGAATGATTGATTACTTATTGTCCAGACTATGGCGTCATGACAACTTTTAAGTATTCCAACCATCATACACAGCCACAGAACTATGATCAGATGTATTAACTCCATTTTGAGGCTTTCCAGAGAGATTTACTACAGCTACAACCTAGAAATTGTGACAGCTTTAACAAGGCATTAAATAATCTTCTATTTAAATAGTTATAATACAACTTTAAAATTACATTCATTATCATGAAGTGATTTGTCTTACAAAAAAGCTTTAAAGAATATTTAAGATGTAGCATATAAACATTACACTACAACAACTTCTTTTTGGTTGAAGTTAAAACACGGGTCACTAGAAAACAAATTCTGACAAATGCCATTTCTACTGCCCATACAAAGACAGGCAGCTTATATAGTATGGTGGTTCTGAATGATCAAAACCATTTAACACCAAGTTCACAAGGCAAAGATTCATTGTGTACATAGGATCTTATTTCTTTAGACTTTAATGTTTATCAGAGAAGAAACTTGGGACCAAACCATGCCCTTTTCTGTTCTCCCATTATCCATAACTTTTTCCCCCTAAATCCCGGTTCCCTTCTAATTGTTGATCCATTTGTGTCCCAAACTCAAATATCCAAATCTACCCCTACATACCTTTTCTTTAATGAAGTTATATAATAGTTGGGATTAATCCCTAGATAGTAAAAGAAACCAAGTGGAGAATGAGTTTATTTTAAAAGGCAACTAGTTTTCCTGAAATTCTACAAAGTTCATTTTGGTTGACAAATGAAACATATTCCTTCATCTCCATTTGAAAGATAAAAAGGAGAAAGGTTTATTCAAGGACACATCCACAAAACTTTGTGTTTTGAATAGGTTGATAATGTTTAGAGATTTATATATATATATATATGTGTATATATATATATAAAATGTTTCTGCAATTACAGACCAATTTAAAAGCTATATTTTCCTGTCCATCATACAGCGATGTTTTTGTCCCAGTTTCCAAACTCTCTTTACCTTAAGTTTTGACTCAACACAAAGATGACCACTTTCAATAATACATCAATAATTTTGAGTCAATAAAGGAAAAATAAATGTAAACCAAGTTTATTTTGCTTTTAAGTAGTGTTCTTAAAGCACTACAGCATGGTAAACAATGTAAATTAGTATAAGTCATCTCAAAAGCCAGAGTTTTTTTTAATGAGTTGTTAAAAAGATGCAGCCTATTCTAACAGGATAAATATTTTTAACCATTTCACTTCGAGTTAATGAAGGCTCACAAATGAGCAACACTCCTCATTGAGGAAAACAAAAAGCTGTTGTCGACAAAGCGACAGCACACACACACAAACAAAAAGAACTGTGTAAAAATAACTAACTGTGTTCCCATACTCTTTGAAGTTGCTTTACAATGGGATGATATGCACATGATCTTGCTGCAAACTTGCCATACAGACTTGTAATACATGTAGTCTAGCCATCCAATTCAGTTCAAGTGGTGCTACATTCAAGATATTGCAGCACTATAATCCTTTAACAACGCAATTGTTTTACTCATTACCTTTTCTTCTAGACTGAAATATAGGCTAGAAAGAAAATGCTCCCTAATTAAAAATTGGTACGGTTACAGGAAAAATTGTATAATTTTGCAATAGAATTTACAAGTATTTTTTTTTTCAAATTCAATTTGCTTCTTCCCCCCATCCCAGCCACAAAATGGGCATGAAGTAATATTGTTTTTTAAAATGCCTTAATTCTCAACTTCATGCAAATCTAAATAAAGATGACCAAAACAAAAGCTTAAACATTGGAAGGATATTTCACAGAAAATTTCTTATACAAAAAACACATAAGAAAAAAGGGCCACTAGGTGACATTTTAATTTACAAATTGGCATCATTTTGGTCAACAAATATCCAAATGCTGTTTTCTTCTACCACAACAAAGCAGCTGTACAGAAAAAAAAAAACAGCATGACTTGTTTTGTTTAATCGCACATTTCTTCAGGAATTTCATGTGGATTAAGGATGCCAGGGACAGACATCTGAAGTTTATGTTTCTCTTCCTGAGCCTGTCGAAGGGCTGTTTCTCTTTCTTCTAAAAACAGGTCAGATGTATCTTCACCTGCAAATTCCTGTAAAAAGGGTCATTTAAATGCTTATTCCACATAACATACTCAATTTCTCTTTACAGCTTTTTAAAATAAAAGAAATGCCCAACTTTTAAAACTCAGGGTATTTTAATAATAACTATATATAAAACTCAACTATGGCAAACCAACCTAAAGGACAAGTTCTCAAAATCTACATTTATCAAAGCCAGAGATAAAAGAGATGAGGAATTAAAAGCACACTATATTAAGGTAAATAAGTAAAAAATACTTTCTCCTAGAAATAAAGGTATTGACATTTAACTCCCATTTCACTCAGTAAAACAATTATATAGGGTACCAAAAGTCTTACTACAATTTTATTTTATGAACCATTGAGGAAATTGAGCTTCACAGCAAAGCAAAAAAAATTAGCAAGCATATTGCCATAGTATTTGATGTTCTTTATTCAATTCTCAATCCAACCTCTTACTTTCCAGGGTCTCCTTTATATAGTGCTAAGTGAGCAGTGAAAATAGTATTGAAATCTGGATTCTCACACTCCCAAGATAATTAATATGCACAAACACTAGTGCTATTACCACCTTCATTTTACAGATGAAGAAACAGAGGTAAAGAAAAAAGTCTTCTGGGGCAAATCACTTGGTTACAGAGTTTTGTCTATGATGGGACTCAAACTCAATTCTCTCTGGCTCCACATTCAATACTTCCACAGTGCCACCCACTACATGGGTCTTTTAACTCTAAATTCTTTCGTAAATGTTCTTAGTTACCTTGCAAATGAAATTGTTGGTACTTCAGTGACTAACCTCACATAACATCGGAGGCCAATATAAAAATGTACCTTGAATTTAAAAAGTCAAATGGTATAGGACAGCAGAGGTGACAAATTCAAATAGAATTGGGAGCCATGAAATCATATACAAGGCAGCATATTAGCCATAAGGTAACATTATTTATGTTTTGTTAAATATTTCCCCATTACATTTTTAATCTGGATCAGCAAAATTTACGAATACTGGAGGTCATGTGTTTGACATAGAATGTAGTACTGAGGTTCTAAGTGAATTCAAATCTTAGAATTTGGTTTTCTTGGGTTTTCTTGTGTGATTTCAATTCCTGATAGCTTGTTGGAGCTAATGAGCAATATAATATATGTTGTGCAATGTCCCAATGAAGGCTTTGTTCCACTATTTGTTGTGTGCTATATAGGCAATTCAGATTCTTGGATAATTTTAGATCAGAATTCCCTTCCCTTCTTTAAAAAAGAACATTGATTTTGACTAAAATGCCTTAAAGTCCTAAAAAAAGGTAAGAATACACCCCCTGATTTCCCCAAGAATTCAATTTAAGGCCTATGCACACACAAAAAAGCAATCTGTTAAACAGTATATTTGCCACTATTTATGAAATCCAGAGAAAGTACTAAGATTGTTTCATCAAAATTTAATTGAAAATCACCAGTCAAAAATGTAGAATAATACAGCTTAGTTTGTGGCCAATTGCAGTGCAACACAGGAAATGCATGATGATATAAATTATTATAAAAATCAGGAAATTACATTTCTATATAATTAATGTAATTTTTTAAAAGTGAAATTTGTTTGGGTTAAGGTGAGTTGGGGCAGTTAAATAAAAGTGGAGATATATGAAATAGACTAGTATTGTCACCATTCTCTTTTTAATTTTTTAACCCCACCCCAGATTGAAACTAAATAAAAACCTTCTCAATATATCCAAAGGCATACCCCTTGTTTCTATCCTTGAAATTCCCTTTCAAATTTTAGTACACTGTAAACCGTGATGGCCTTCATATAACTTCTCAAAATATAGCTGAACCTTCAATAATTAAACAAGATACAATTGAAAATAATCGGACATAATTTTGCTTTTCGTAGATATTAATTTGAAAAATCACCTATTAAAACCAAAATGATCTGCATCCTGCTATATTCCTCAGTAATGAAGATGATAAGAAAATCTGAGTAACATACCTTTATCTGTACCAGGAAATCCCTAAGATGTTCCTTGAAAGCAGGAATATCCTGATTTAGACTGAAGAGTCCTGTTACAAACAGTTTAACTTGCGCACTGAAAAGTAAAAATACTGATGAAATCA
The DNA here is from genome assembly GCA_023553655.1 of Myrmecobius fasciatus. Lineage (NCBI taxonomy): Eukaryota > Metazoa > Chordata > Mammalia > Dasyuromorphia > Myrmecobiidae > Myrmecobius > Myrmecobius fasciatus. Next base: position 341,029 of record JAJPUD010001975.1, read on the forward strand.
ACGTTTCTACAAATTGTGTTCAAATGACAAATTTTAAAGACTCCATACTTACTCCTGCAGGTGAGGGAAAGCAGATTTGAGAAGATTAGCCACATACTCCTGAATAAACATTTGGTTGTTAACTGGATTTCCAGGATTTAGTGGTGTACTTATTTTCCCTTCTTCTACTAAATTAAACATGTATGCAAGAATTGAAGCATGCATTGTTAAACCTGTGGATGTGAAAATTAATATTTTATAGGTTAAAACTATAAGTTAATAGTTAACTATTATAAGTTAAAACTATTTATTGCAAAATTCAGAACCTGACCTATTCATGTTCTTACCAGCAGTATGTGAGGTGTCTGTTACAACTGAAAAGATGTGCTGAAGTATATCACAGAAATAGGTCTGATAGAAACTCTGAGCAGCAGCTTCTTCTTGTGCAACATTTTGCAAGAGTGTAAAGAGTATTTGTAGTCCTAAAGTAGACAGAAAACTTAATCAGTCTTTATCATATTATTGAAGATACACAATATTGATAAAAACAAAATCATTTTTAAATTTATAGACTCGCTCATATTGTAAGAAATAAAACTTGCAGCACAGCAAAACAACCAAAATCAAAATAGTGACAAATTTAATATGACTTCATGGGAGACACTACTCCATGATTTCTACTAAAAAATTCTTCAAATATGATTTTTGAATCATTCCAACCTGAATGAGAGCTAAGCCATAGAAATATTTGAATGAAGTATAATTTTTTTTTAATTTTTAAATAAGATTTACCTGTGTATAAAACATTTCACTAAACCACTACATTATAAATCCTATAGTGTAGGATTTATACTACTATACTTTATACTTTATATATTTTATACTACTATATTTTACCTGTAGATAGCCATTTTTTACATGTATCTTATCAGGTAATTCAAGAAATGTGAAAAGTTAAAAAGGAAGCAAAGAAAACCAGGGTCATATTAAAAGATGTGAAATTAAAAGGATTGTAAATAGGGAAGAGATTGTATTCTTTTGTGCTCTGCTATATATATATTTTTTTTTGGGAGGGGGAGAAAAGGTGGCATGCAAGGTGGACATTTAAATTTAAATAAATTTCAGTTTAAACTCAATTCTTTGTGCCACATGTCTACAGAATGGTAGATGGCTGAGAGAGCCATCTCTCTCTCATCTCATCATTTTTCATAATGCTTCTTCAAAATGAAAACAGTATAACAAAGCATTCATTACTATGAAGTTAAATTTTGCAAAGTTAAGATTCAGATTTTCATTAATCTTACATTATATTTGAGTAATAAATACCTCAAGAACACAGTTCAAGCAAATATTAAAAAATCTTGCAGAAAGGAATGATATAGATTAGATTTTCCATATTTTTTACCTGTATCTGCAACATTCCTCATAGTATGCTTGAAAGCCCAGATAATGGAATCCAAAACTAATTTGAATTGTGCAGGTGGAATGGCCAGGAAGGCTGGGAAACAATGAGAATTTACAGCCTGAAGTAGTAAGAAAAAGTTTGTTCTATGTTCAGGATATTCTTCAAAGTCCTACAAATAGAGGATGGGGGGAAAAAAAGCACAAATTACATATACACACACGTCATTGCTCTATTACACAAAGGTTGAAAAGTCAAGAGGCCCAATGCTACTAGCTGTATGACAAAGGGAATCACTTTTGTCTTACTTCATAAGGTTGTCATGAAGACCAAGAAAGAATAGTTAAGCACTATAAAAATTCACCTTTTATTTAGTTTAGTCACTTTCACATAGTTTTTATATACAAATTATAGTCAATTTCTTAAAGACTTTTAAACACTAAAGTGTCAATGGATGACTGAAAAGCTGCTGTGATTTGTTAACAGGCATGCCACCAAATACACTACTACTTACAAAGTATTCATAATAGCCCTTTTAGTAACCAAAAAAAAGAGAAACAAAATGGATCCATGGGGAGTTGTCTAGATTTAAGACTAAGCAAATTATAATACAAAAATATAATTTAATATTTGCTAAGTATCTGTGAATGAAATATGCTATTAAGAATTATGTGAAGGCAGCTAGGTGGCACAGTGGATAGAGCATCAGCCCTGAATTCAGGAGGACCTGAGTTCAAATCTGATCTCAGACAGTTAACACTTCCTAGCTGTCTGACCCTAGGCAAGTCACTTAACCCCAATTGCCTCAGCAAAAACAAAAACAAAAACAAAACAAAACAAAAAAAGAATTATGTGAGCCATTTAGAATGATCACAATTATATATAAAGGATAATACTAAAAATAGAAGTTGAATCCATGAAATAACTGACTTTCCCAAAGAACAAGGAATTGGAGTACTTCCTACTTATAGAATAAAGGTGGAGAAAAAAATGATCTACATACTTTCAGATTTTTTTTTACCTAACTGTAGTTTGTTATATGGAAATGTTTTATTTGAGAAAGATCTGGGAAGTAATAGAAAGATAATGAATAAAGATTAATGTAATTATGCTCCAGATTGCATTTTTCTCTACAGAAATATGTAAGCAATTTGTGCCACTGCTAGAACTAGACACTTAGATTTATTTATTTTTTAAAATTATGCTTCTTTGTTACTTTTGAAAAAGGATTAAAGTTAATGATCATAATTTGCAGGATCATCCATCAAGTTGCATACCTTGTTTATCATATTTAATGTGCATTCAAAAACAGCATCAAATATCTGAGGTATTTCAGCTGTTATGTGTCCCCCTAATTTGTTGACAATGATGGCCATTGTACTAAGTACTTCTGGTTCTCTAGCAGCCGGAACATTTCTCTGGTAATCAATAAGAACTGCATCCAACAAAGGAGGAACAAAATTTTCTGCTACCTATTAAGGGACAAGAAAAATCAAATGTTCAATCTGTAAATCTGAAACTAGGATTCCCTTTATCATTCCTTTTAAACCAATACTACACCCACCATTTATTGTTTGACTTGCAATATTTCACAGTAATCATTTTGTATATTGATTATATTAAAACCTACTGCTCAACAAGTATAATTATCAATTACAGGCCGAGGAATAAAATGTAAGAGATTAATGTTGAGAGGTTTCATGTGAATCATATAAAATTTAAAAACAAAAAACACGATACTTGACTTGTTCAACCTCTATCAACTTAAGACCTCACAAAGTTTACTTTTGAAATCAAAAAAATCAAAGCAATCAAAATTTACTAAATGCTTTCTGAATCAATATTCTGACAGAGAGAACGTCAGAAATTCATTCTCAGATGCTTATTAGCTGTGTGACCCTGGATAAAGTCACTTAACCCTGTCTGCCTCAGGTTCCTCATCTGTAAACTAATTTTTTTTGCTGAGAAGAAATTGATTTTCCTCTAACTTATACTCAATTTTGCCACCTGGAATTTCTACTATTTCTCTCCCTGTCTCCTTTGTAACTTTGGAAATATTTTAAGATAACAAACTCCTTGTAGTCATTTTTTTTTAAAGCTAAATATCCTCACATCCACTTCAATACTGACTTCCCATGAGGGAAATAAAGGATATATGGTTCAGAAATAATTACTTCTCCAGAAAAACTCTTTTATCAGCACCTTGTCACAAAAATATTGGCAACAAATCACTGTGCTTCTTACAAAGTAAAACACTGAATTCATTATTTCATAAATATCTTATATGAAAATTTGCTCCTTTTTAACATATTATTCCCTTACAAAATGCTTTCAAGTTTTAGCTATATTGATTTTCTTTGAGCCTAAGAACTTCCTAATCTTATGGTTCATCTTACCTTTTGTAATTCTTCATATAACTTGTTTGATAAAGAAGTCCCTCCCAAACATGCTTCAAATTAAATATCATTTAAAAAGTTTCACCTCACATCCAAATCAGGAAGAAAAAAAAGAAAAAGAAAAGGATCGTTGCTGGGTATGTGGGAGTACACTAATAAAGATTCTCATCAATGCAACGACCAACTAGAACTCCAGAAAGATGATTAATGCTTGTTTTTCACCTTTTGATAGAGAGGTACAGACAACGGATATACATGTAACACAAAATTGTAGACAGTCAATACATAGTTTTTTCTGACTATGCTCAAAAGGGAGGAATTTTTTATTCACCCCAAATACTGTAAAATTCAGTTCTTTAATGGGATTCTTTTAGTATTAGAATATATAACGAATTAACAAAAACAAATTTCTTACCATCTGTGGGTCATTAGACCGGCTCACCCAACCAGATATTAACTTTAAAGTTTCCCTTTTTACTGTTCGCATACTTCTGATCAAGGGTTGTTTTGTAACCATTTCACCTAAAAAAAAAAAAAAAAAAAAAAAAAGAAGTAATAAAATTGTCTAACTATATTCTGACAAAATCATAGATAAGTAGTATTTCTCTAAAAACAAAACCCACCTAATTAAAATGTAGACATAATTTTTAGGGTTAGAAAAACCTAGTTACTTAGTCCAATAATTAATAATGCTGACTTATTTTAAAAGTTTATTATTCATCCATGGCCAAATTTCCAAATATATCTGTAACTAAAATCTGACTAAGAATTTAAACGAGACTTTGTGAAATCTATAAAAATCTGCAATGAAGCAGGTGCTTCACTTAAGATGAGGGGAAAAAAAAATTGAAGGAATAAGGAATCAGAATGGGTAATGAGGTAATAAAACCTTGCAATTGATGTTCATATACTTGGAAAATCCAAGAGGAAATTTCAACTCAAAAAAGAAATTTAAACATCAATTTTAGCTAAGTAGTAAAATATATAAAATAAACCCACATAAACAACACTGTCCAAGAAGAGAGTAAGAGACACCTCATTTATAATAATCATGGATAGTATAAGATACATGAACATAATTATAAAAAACTTTATGCAAAGTCAAATTTAAATAATTGAAGAAAACAGTAATTGCTCATGGGTGAAGAAAGACAAAATAAAGAAATGACAATTCTACCAAAACCAATCTACTTATTCAATAGCATCCCAATTAGAATACCAAAAAAAAAAAAGAGCTACAAAATAACATTCATCTGGAAGAACAAAAGGTCATAAATAATTAATTTTTTAAAAATGCAAAGGTAAATAAATCTTTTGATCAGAGAAGACATATAATACCCAGGACTAAATGATTAGAATAACTTTGTATCTGACAAATGTAATAGATTTTAAGTTTCTGGGTTAAGAATTCAGTGTTGGATAAAAATTTTGGGAAAAACTAGACAGCAATTTGACAGAAATTGGATATAGAGCAATTTTACACCATTTACGTAAGATAAAGACAAAAAGGTTATGTAACCTACATTAAAGGGAGAGATTTTAAGAAATTTGAGATGAACATGGAACATATTATCTATAAGCCTTAGTGTAGAATTGACTCTTTAATTAAAGCTTTGTAGAAATAAAACTAATGTGTCCAAGATAATAAAAGCAGAAAAATGAAGAAAACAACTTTATATATACTTTCTCAGATAAAGGGGGAATATCTCAAACACATAGAGAAGGTTATTAAAATTCATAAAACTACAATTCTTCAATCGATAAATGATCAAAGAATATGAATTTAAAAAACCTACAACTGTCTCTCTTCTCCCACACACCATCATATGACAAAATGCTCTAAAGTGTTGATGAGAAAAATGTAAATTAAAAATATCATTCATACTCATGAGATTATCTAAAACAGAAGAATAATAAATGTTGGATATGAAAAAATTTGGGCTGAAATTATGCCCAAAGTTTTATAAAAACTGGGTATACCCTTAGATTCAATAATAACACTTGTTTCCCAAGGTGATCAGGGGAAAAAAGAAAAGAACTTATTTGTTCTAAAATATTCATAACAGCCACCTTTGTGATGGCTTGCAAATAGAGGATCTGCATCAATTGAGGAATGGCTGAACAAAAACAAAATGCGTTAATGTTTAATAAACTACTTAGCATTTAACTTTAAAGACTGAATACCTTTTGTACCCAACTGTGTTAGACAAAATGCACCATATATTTATTTAGGAGCTATAAAATAAATGAATGTTTATCTAGGAAATTAGTGGAAAGTCTTCCTTCATCACTGGGTCGCTCTCCCCAGGAAAATTGTTAGCAATTCTGACCACTCCCTCTTTCCCCCACCATTCCACACTTGGTGTGCCTATGTCTCCAGAGGATTTAGATATTAGAATTTACCCAGGTTTCAGATATATCTTTCACTTCAAATTGAATTTCTTCTACGACAAATAACTTTTGAAAATTCTTTTTGAAATGGGGGAGGGGGAAGAGAAAGAGAAATTAAGATAGATCACTTCTTATGTACAAAACCAGGCCGACCAAATATAACCTCAATTCCCTTATTATCCCATGTCAATGCACAATGGACAGTACTATACTGTCCTAATTTCCTGAAAATTAGTCTTGAGATAAGTAATTGGACTAATCTGGGCCAGGTTGTAAAAAGTAAAAAAGAGAATATAAAAATCTTTTCTACTAATTGCAATTAAAACAAAAAAAAAAAAAAACAAAAAAAACCAACACCACCTTACCATTGGCCTGGATAGCTGCAGAAATATTTTCACTGAGGCACTTGTACACATTAAGCATATCTAAATAAATTCTTCCAAGCTGAATTACAAAGGGGTGACCAACAGCTTTACATGCTCTTACATTTGTTTTCAAAATACTTCCAAGCTGCTTAACTGTTTCAGGATCCTTAAGTATATCCACATTCTGTAAGAAACAAATTATCAGGACATACTGCAAACCAAAAATCTGGTAAGAATAAAACCTGGTTTATAAAGACAAATATATAGGATGTTATTTCTTTAGACAAATTTCTACGAGTAATATAGCCTTATATGCCAGACATTCTTCACCTGTACCAATTTTTTTTAATGAGGAAAGAACTATTATTATGCACAGATAATAATAAAAACCTAACAATGCAATGTCACATAAAAGCCAATTCACAGTACTATTTCCAATTCAAGTTATCTAAAATATAGAGTTGGATTATTTTTAAATATAAATTCTTACAATTCAATGTACTGATGGGAATGAAATAAAATATAATGTGTGTAAATGAAGTGAGGAAAACAAGCCCAATTATAGAGGCAGATAACTGATATTCTTAGAATGAAAGTAATATCAAGCAAATGAAGACTGTATTCTAGACAGAAAAATTTGCCACATGCCCAAGGCAACTTTGTCCTGACACAATACACAATTATATATTATGTACTTTTGAATATAATTTTAAAAAGTTTGACCAAACAAATACTCATAAATTGTGTAACACATTTAACTATATTTGACTTTTGAGAAATAGAATTTAGCCTAAATGATTTTTCTATGATTACACGTAGGAAATTTTTTTAAAAATTTCATTGTAGACATAATTAGAATAATTGTAAGTCATTCATTTTTGGCATCTTGTAAGATAATAAACAGCAAAGTGTTCATACTTAAGCATTCATTCATCACTGTCATGGAAAGTTTCCTTTGTGAAGTTCAGGTTGAAATGTTTCGCTATTGAAGATAATTTGAGGTTTTCTGAAATGCTATTAGCCATTATTTATTTGCATTGACCCAGAGAACTACAAGCATCCTTAGTGAAATCAACAGTAGTATAATTGTGCTAACCATCTATGCTAACATGGATGAAATTAGTATGTGTGTATAATAAATATAAATACACACACACGATAGTTGGACAGGAGAGTTAATAGGTATTTAGCCATTGTATGATTAATTCAATAACGTCACAGCACAATGGTCTACAGGTATAAATTAGGTTTATGCTCATTTGATTGCTTTGTAGATACTTCTTTCCCCCAAAACATCATCGACTCATAAAATTTCCCAAGAAAATAATAAAGAATACTTACTTTGGTGGCTTGTTGAATTATGCTGTCCCACACCTGATTAGGAAGCAGCATATATTTTTCTATCAAATGTTCTTGTACTGTTTGGTCAGTTTGTGCACCAATCATATATCCAACAGCTTCATAAAATGTATGAACCTAATATGGAAGTAAATTACACTCACCAATTTGAAAAATTTTGATGCTCTTCAATTAATGAGCTTCCTTCCTTATCTTCCTCCATTATTAAAAACTTGTCCCACAAGAATAACCACACCAATTTCAAGTAGATGCTACATTTTCAGTATACCTATCATATAACATTCCCCCACCCATAAAGATTAAAAAACTACAATGTTGTTTATAGAAAATTCATTTCTCAAAAGTTCTAGCTTTTAAGTTTCATCAAGATCCCAATATTGGAAAAGCTAAATAATGTTTATTATGAGGACTAATTTCATCTAAGGAACCACAACTGAACTTGGACCACTGACAGTTCATTTCTCTCCTATAACAATCAATAAGATACTCTGTAAAATTGCTGAATAGTAATAAATATACCTGTTGAGGCTGAAGATCACAAATGATAGTGTTAATGTTGTTCAAAATCTCATCAATAAATGGCATTACTTCTCCAACCTGAACCTGAACAAAATGCCTGCGGCATTTTTGTGCTATTTTTATGAAGGTATCACAAGCCATATCCTGGACACCATCATGGGTTTCTAAACAAAGAAAAAGCTTTAAGTATATTTTATCTTCACAAATATATGTATGCATGTGTGTACAAAGAGTTGCAATGAGAAAAACAAAACCAAATACCCTACCATGCATGAATTCAAATAACTTGTTGACCACAGTCTTCAAAAATTTCCAATGAGCTCTCAAAAACCTTGGATATTGACCTACAATGTACATGATATTTGATGCAATAATAGCTTTATTATCTTTGCCTCTTTTTTGTTCACATAATCCTAAAAGGTCCTGTAATTAAAAAAAAAAAATCTCATTTAGAGTATGTTGACAAAAAACTGTTTTCTTGCAATTAGAATAGAATGGCAAGTATCTGTTCATTTGGGAATGAATTACCCATAGTTTTTTAAAAAGAGATTTCCCACAAAAATTAATTAGTAGTCATGAAAGGGAAAAGCACATATCTGTCTCATTTTTCAGCCAACAAGTAGAAAGGGAAGCACAAAGGTAAGAGGGTAAAAGTGCTTTTGTCATTGTTTTTCTTATCCATGGAACATGTTAGAGAAAGCCCAACATTGTTCAAGGTATATGAGACCATATAGGAATTTGCTGCTGATTGAAGACCACTAACTTTAATACCCTAGGTAACTGGACAACAGAAATCAAAATCCCATGTAGCATGCAAAGGAGTGAAATTAGATCAGAAGAAAAATACAGTTAGGGTACATAGTTTTCACGTTTTCTGTTTCACTGGTAGCCTGGGGACCTGATTTTCAGAATATTTTGGAATGTATAAATTGATATAAGTGGAATTACACAAAGGAAACCTTGATATTGAACAAAATCTGGTTAACAACCTCCCCTAGCCCCCCATTAACAATCTCTGAAGTAAACTTAGAACTTTGTTTCATTTCAATAAAAACTAGAGGTTTCCAAAGATGTGAAGAACTACACCCAATGGTAATTCTATCATCACTTTTGACCTTTTTATACACACATACACACACACACACACACATGATAAATCTAACTTTTGTGATGTTTTAAGATGCTTATAAGCATGTTTTCTTTAAAAAAAAAAACTTCAAAAAAAATTTTTTCTGGTTATACATGCATATTAACTTTTTCAGTTTATTTTTTAATACATTTGTTTTATGAATTATGTTGGGAGAGCAAAAGGGTAAAGCCATGGGAGAGATAAAAAACTAGAAGAAAGAAGTGAACATAGTATGTATTGATTTACATTCAGTCTCCTTAGTTCTTTTTTGGGATTTCTTGCATTGTATCACTGAACTACTAAGAACCAAGCCTTTCATAGTTGATCATTGCACATTCTTGCTGTTATTCTGTATAATGTATTCCTGGTTCTGCTTGTTTCGCTCAACATCAGTTCATGTAATCTTTCCAGGTCTTTCTAAAATCAGCTTGTTCATTTTTTATAAAGCAAATATACTTCATTACCTTCATGTATCACAATTTGTTCAGCCATTCCCCAACTGATGGGCATCCACTCCTTTTCCAATTCTTTGCTATCACAAAAAGAGGGGCTACAAACACTTTTGCACATGTGGATCCTCCCCCCCCCCCCCTTTAATGATTTCCTGGGGATACTTAACTGGATCAAATGGTATTCAGTTTTATAGCCCTTATTGCTCTCCGGAATGGTTGGATCATTTCACAACATGCTTTCTTAATCCCAATATTCTTAATCAGTATATCTTTTTAAAAATTAATTAATTAGCAAAGAGATTAAGTCATCTGGCCAGAATCACACATTTAAGTGCCTTAGTTTGGACTCAAACCCAGGTTTCCTGATTCAGTGACTGCATACCACTCACCAGACTTCACATATATAACAAAGACACAGAGCTTGAAATTCATGTACACTTACATACCTTTATGACTGTAACAAGAAACCTTTTTTCATCTTCTTCATGCATCGCTCCACTAATTGAGCCTATTGCCCAACATAAAGTGTTCAAATTTTTCCAAGACCATTCTGTTCCATTCACCTGATTGTGAAGTTTTTCAGTCATTATTCTTTCAGTATCTGCATAATCCAGATGTGTAAGGTATACTGAACAAAAGCAGAAAATAAACATTTATATATTTACTAAGTGTCAGGCATTGTGCTTTATAAATACTAACATAACATTTTAGAAGACACTTTAATGATAACTTAATATCTTACACTGTCTACTTTGTGTTCAGCAAAAATACATAATGAAGACCAGTGTTTATCACCTTGAATAAAGAAACTTATGTGTGGCTACAATAGAGAAGGCAGTAACACTTGTCACTTCAATTTCCACACCCACACCCAACAATGAAACCTTATGACCAACTAACGGCTGGACTTTTCAGAAGCTTGACTTCACAAAGCTTATTACATATATCATAATTACATTTCAACACTAGCTTTATAAAGTTTATCACAATATTATATTGCCTGTCTAGGCTCACTTTCCAGACTTGGGTTTTGAGAACTATTAGTCATGAGCTGCTATCCGATGTATTTCTATTATCTCCCAGAATTCACATCTAGTTCAAACTTAATTAAGTAATTAATTAATATCAACTTACCTAATGTTTCCCTCATATTCTTATACAAATTAATAGAATCTGTATCCTTCATAAATTCTCGCACAACTTCTCCCTGATCATTTTCTACAACCAGTACTTCTTCAGGTTTAGCCATTCGACTCACCATCAATAAACGGACCTATTTAGAAAATGTTTAAACATTGTCTTTAATATGTCAATAGATTTGTGACATTTGCAAATCTCATAGTTTCCCAAAGAGACTCTGCCCACTAAGTTGGGTTCTGCCTTCTAGAGATTTCTATATTCAAATACCAAAACATGAAAGAGCCTCCTCAAAGAGACCTATAATTACTTGAGAGCAAATTAAGTAACCTAAAAATCCATGTAATAAAAGAAATGGGTAAAAAAGTGATGGATACAACCATTTTGATGGTTACAAATATAAATATATAAATAAGTATAGTATTTGGGTCAGGTGCAGCAGATAATCAATTAGTTAGGCCCAGAACTGATTAGGTCCAGTCTTCAAGTTAATGTGATCTGGTAAACTGTACAATGTTTTCAATGACACAAATGATACTTCTAAGCTGGCTAGTTTTAATATAGCACTTTTTAGGTTTACAGTGAGCTTTGGAGATCCCTATTGAGATAGATACGTAGTATCTATCACATTTTACAGAGGGTTAAATGACTTGTCCAAGCCCTCATGGCTGTTATCACAAACTTATCAAAATATCTCAGGCAGTTATCAAAATTCAGGTCTTCCTTATTCTCAAGGGGCTCTGCCACTGTACCCACCACCCAACTTAGTTACAGTGATGCTCTATGACTGTAAATACTAAAACTTTGGGAAATTTATAGATTACCCAAAGAACAACAGAGGCACACAAGAATTAAGTCATGTCACCAAAAAAAACCCAATGACTAGATACAGAGTGAATAAATGTTAACAGGGGTTTAGTATGCTGACAGCCAAAAAATGAGTGAAATCCAGATTAGGAAGTTATTCTCAATCTAATTACTACTCTTGAGCATCAAATATCACAAACTTGGTTCCTCCAAAAGTTTTTTTGGCAGTAAAAAGATAAGTTTTTGAAAACAAGCTATGCAGTCATTTCTGTGCAGTTACCTTGGATAATACAGGGAGATAAAGTTGTCTCCTGGGAGGAACATCAAAATGTTGACTTCCAGAAAGCATTGGAGAAGCAGATGTGGAAAACGGACTTTCTCTGTATAGTTCAGCAGCCAAATGGTTCCAATACTCCAGACAAATCTTAAAGATTTCAGTTTCTTCTACTTCAGATACCAACAACATATAGTGAAGGGCCTAAATATAAGCAAGAAGCTAGGTGTTAAAATATCTATCTAATGGCTTGTTATCCTTGTATATCACATTTTGCACATATTTTCTAAAATCCTGATCTTTGTATTTTACAAAACACTCCAAAAAATTTCACCTTACAGAGTAAGTTCTGGTTTTTATCCCAGGATGACTTTTGACTAATTACTTAGCTTCACTGTGTCCTAAAATGACTAGATAGCCATACTTTCCCAAATCACTGAATAAGAAATATTCAGAAAATTTGTAAAAAGGAATAATCCCACCATATTCAACCTTCTAAAGCTCAACATTTCTGATCTCTTTCATCTAGGCCATACTGGGTAACTCCTTCCCCTCTGGCCTTTCCTCTTCTGATACTCTAGAGCTTTTTAACATGCTTCATCTATCTTCTCCCTCTAATGCTATGGTAACCCCGTTCTGCAATTGGTGAGTTCTTCCAGGATCCTCTATTTTCAGGATATACCAAAAGTGGCCACTCTTCATTCCCTTCCCAGCTCTACTTCTGATCTTAAAACATCTCTCCATTCCTGTTTTAATTCTTTCCTCTAATCTTACTAGTTTTTCTTTCTTGTATCCAAAAATGCAGTTGATTTCCTTAAGGTTATTCAAATGCTTACTGCTTTACTTTCTTTTCCTTAGAGATTACAATTTATATCCACAATTATAATGATCACCCTTTTGAGAACCATGAATTATGTCACTCAACTTCAAATTCTCTCCTTCAAATCCCAGAAAGCTATTTTACCTAATTTATGCTAGCGATATGTACCTGAGTGCCTACTCAACAAATATATACCTGTTATTGTCCTCTATCTTCCCATTCTAACAAAGACTTTTTTTTTCTTGACTTATTTATTTCCTTTAATATTATTTAGTACAATCCTTGTAGTCAATAACTATCTTCTCTGCTTTCTCCTCCTCTATGGTATCTGTTTTGATTCGAATTCTTCATATTATTGTTAAAACTCATTAAGTGATAAAGCTACGTAGAGTCAAAAGAAAAATCTACATGCTGATAATATATTGGGAAATAACATAAAAGATTTCAAGATACAATGAAGAAAACACAACTTCATCAGACAGATGGTAGGGCTTGTCTTCTCTCAGCAGTCATTTATACAGTGCAGAGAATAAGGCACATGTTTTAGCCATGACCAGTGTATTAATTTTTATTGCTTAACTGTTTATTACAATAGACACTTCTATGAGGGGAGAGTTTTGTTTTGTTTTGTTTTGTTTTTTTGCTAAAAAGAAAGCCATTCAATGCTTTCTTCTTTGCCTAAGGTAATTCAAGGTTCTCAAGTATATTAACAGTTTTCTGCAAATTCAACTCCCAATGGTTTGGGGAGAACTACAAGCACAGGAGTGTTTAGTTGAAGCATGAAAGAAATTAGGGCCATATAGAGTCCCAGGAAGGAAGGAGGTATGTCTGCTGAATAATCTCCTTCACTTACATTCAGGATTCACCACTTAAGTGCCTAAGTATAACTTGGAGTATATATTGACATTATTATATTACACAAGAAACAAATTACAGTATTTATTAGGCAACATAAAAAATGTGTAGAATAGTGATTTACATTTACTTACTCCCTTCATGGAACTCATTTAGAACAGAAATAACTTCTAAAATATATTTGAAGTTTTTATCAAGATAAAAGATGAATGAGAAAATTCATGCTTTTATCCATTAATGTTTGTTACCATATATCTATACATATCTATGTATCAATCATATCATAAATGTTTGTTTTCAAGCAAACAAAAAATTCCTACCTCCATCAATGTTTCCCTGAGATTTAATCGCTTTTCAATAAGTTGACCATGCTCTTTAAGAAATGTACAGAGAAACAAACTGAGATTCTGGATGAAATTTTGTTCATCATCTTTTCCATTGGAGTAAGCAAGTCGAATATTAGTATTTAAAGGTAACATCTGAAATTAAAGTTATATATTTAGCAATAAAAACAAAAGAAATTTTTTTTTGGGGGGGGGGAGAAGAGGGAAATTGGGGTTAACTGACTTGCCCAGGCTCACATAGTTAGGAAGTGTCTGAGGCCAGATTTAAACTGAGGTCCTCCTGACCATGCCTGGTGACCTATCTACTGTGCCACCTAGCTGTCCCCCAAAAGCACTTTGCCTATTTTTACCTGATAAATATTCTAGGAACTCGTTATTCCAAGAAATATTTAGCTCATACTACCAGTGTTTCTTTCTATTATTATAGGCCCCCCACCCCAACCTTCTTCCCTTACTGAACCTTCATCCTGTGGCTCAAAATTTTTCATATCACCCAGCTACACAGCAAGTCACTATTAAGTACCTTCAGTAAAATTTCAACACCAAACAAGATCTGTTAATATTTTCACTGATTTACCTTCAACAATATAGTCTGACCAAATTAAATCATCTTAATGAAGAATCACAAATTACCTGTTTTAGCTGCATCATTGTCAGTGTAAATAGTGTTACAAATTGTTCCTCATATTGGCTTACACTCACACCAGCAATCTCAGTGAGGCACTTCAGAGAGACATTTCGAAACATCGGAACATTTAGAAACTATTTAATGGAGGGGGAAAAAAGGGAAAAAATATGGTTCTATTAAAAAGTATTTAAGTAGAATTTTACAAAGGGGACATGAAGAAGTGATAGGGGGATGGATAAGAGAAATGAACACATTTTATTCCCCCCCCCCACCATAAATGACATTTTTGGTACTTGAATTTTTCAACTTCTCTATATATGCACTTGAAGACTTAAGTGTTAGGTAATGAAAAGTAGTATTATCCAAACTATCTTTTGCTAACATTTAGCACTTACTCACCAAAGTTGTTTTGAGGACTAAATGGGATAATTATAAAGCTCTATATTATAACGCCTGGCATATAATAGGTGCTATTCTAATATTAATTAAATTATCACCATTATAATTAGATATCAATACAATTAAATATGAACTCCACTACCATATAAAAACAGAGCAACAAGCAGCCTAAACAATTACCTTTTTGGATTAAAGGTATTAATTTGACTAGTTGTACTTTTTCCACTGTTAAAAAATAAAACAAAAACAAAACAAAATAGAAAATGAAATAACCAAAATACCACGAAGCCTGTGTTAATGAATGATCAAAAGGAAAAAAATATTAAGTATACCTTATATATTAATGTGCTGATTAATTTAGTTTCGAATATATATCCCAGTGGAATCCAGTTTAGAAATCTTAGCAATGTTTCCAAAGTGGCATGTACAAGTGGAGCATTTTGGGAATTTTCCTGCAACAAAAATGTATCTACAGTAATTGTCAACTAAAATAAATAATTTTCATTTTTAAATAATTGAAAATAAAATAGCTTACCATCACAAACTGACACAGCTGAAATATCTGTGAAAATTCATTGCACATGCTATTAAAAAAGATAAAAATATTTAGAGTAAAATATTTGATTTTATTATCTTATTAATATAGAAAACACAAGTAGCAATTTCTTTTCTAAATATGAAAATATGAATATAAGAAGACAAGTGTAAAATTCTATATGAATCATCCTATGATCAAGGCACTCTACTGAACATGACTGGCCATAAAACTATTAAAAATACAAAAGTAATTTGATAATTAGGAGGGAAGAAAAAACAATCACTGCCAGTGTTAAAAGTGGTAAAGTAAAGCAAGAGGACCATTAATTTGACTTCTAAAACTGCTATAGAAAAATACTTCTCTGGACTAATGTTAAATGTGTATCACTAAATCATCAAAAGGCTTAATATTGTCACATGATTTTACCCTAAACTTCAGTCAAGACAATACACCTTTAATCTAGAGGAAAAATACTAAAACCTTCCAAATACTTGAAGAAAAAGAGGAATCTCAACACCTACCTATTTCTCCCCATATGATTTTTTAAAACAGTATATTCAATTTTGGGGAGAAAAAAGCTTCCCAGAAACAAGTTTCTATTAGTGAAGGGATTCCCTTCACCCCACCTCCCCCCATTTTTTTGCTATTTCCCTCAGACTTGAAAAGTTTCTCCTTTACCATTCATGGAAGATTAAATTAAATATCTAAATATATAAGTATGGTTAGAAAGCCTGCCTAAAAAGATACCTGGCATTCCTCCCCTTCCCCCTAACAAGAATTGAGGAAATAATACACTGCAGAAAACACCAGCCATGTGAAAACAATCACAAACTTCACTTTAGACTGATTCTAGGACAGATTGCTTTAGGAGTACTTTATTTGCTACATTGTATGCAATCTTCCTTACCCCATCATCTGAACAATTTTCAAGTTCATATCATTTAAAAGATCAAGGTTCAAAATTTGCCATTTTTCCAAAGTATGTTAAGACTATCTTGAAGAGTGATATATTTTTTAGACAACTCTATTATGAAATTATAAAAGACTACTACTCACCTGTCTTTCAAATGCTTTGCTTTCACTTGAGTGATCTGCCCACTGGAGAAATCAAATACTTCCTCACTCAATAGTTTAAGGATCACCATATTATTCTGGCAGAGACTTTCACTGGTCCTACTTGCTCCAACAATGTCACTGATGAAAGTTGGCCAATGTTTGGGCCATTCCTGTTTCAAGATCTAAATGTACAAGATGCAAAATTATTTTGCATTATTAATAGTTAACTTTTCTTTTTTAAAAAAATAAAGAAATAAAATGGGGGATGGGACATTACACCCCCCCCCAGCTGGCACCAACCATCAGCCACCTGAGTATATCAAAGTTAAAAAGTTATCTTTTTCATATTCCATATGTAAAAAAGGGGTTTCACAACAGCCTCCATCTACATCATGATTCTTAAAATAAGGAGATTATCTTTCATTGAACAAATTAAATAGAAGATGTTAGGGATAAAAAGCCCAAGCACCCCCCCCCAAATGGTCCACATTGGTATCTAGCTTCTCCAGAGAAGAATAATACCTGGTGCCCAAACGCCAAATTATTTTCTAAGGAATATTAGAATCTCTAAAGCATTACTCTTATTTTCCTACCCACAGTAAAGAAAGGGAGCTTTTAAAAAGCCAGACAGTAAACTAATGTTATTACAAATAGTTAAATCTTTTTCCTGAATTGGTCCTTCATTATATATAATTACTGATTTGGTTAATTTCACAAGTATTTAGAGATGCTATAACACCCAAGTAGAACACTTACCTGAACAAGAATCATATTCAATTTCCCAATATACACCTTTTCTTTCTAGGAAAAGAAGGGGGGGGGAGAGAAAGGGTGAGGTAAGTTTGTAACAAGGGTCTAAATAGATTCTGATCAAAGTGATTCTGACAGATTTCCTTTATAGCATTGCTTTCTTAAGGTATTATTACATGTTTTAAGGAGCCAAAGAAAGGGTAAGAGAATATTACTATACACAGGCCTAATATTAAACAAGAACAAAGACCTAGATCATCTAATACAATTCCCCCATAATCTTACAGTTTAAGGAAAAAGGGTTATAAGAAACCTGAAAGATTTGATCTCACCTCTACACATGTTGGGTCAGATGAAGTCTTTATGATAAGGCCAACAACATATTTTTTGATTCCTGCAAAAACAAAGATATATTTTAATAATCTTCTTCTTGAAGATGCTTTTTTCATGTGTTAGTAATTATTATCAAAGTAGCATATATTTATATTGAATATATATTTCTGAAGAAGAATAAATAAAAACACTGAAATGGCCCAAAATATTACCTATAATTTAAAAGGGATAGCTTGATTCTTTCCATTTATTTAGTTCTGAATATTATGTTATTTCTGAATATTACTATTATCCTGAATAGATTTACACATATTAACAGCCAGCTGAGATTTAGAGAAGTCAAAGAGAACAAATCTCCTTTGTTGCAGCAACCCTTTCAAACATTATTATAATCTCTTTTCAGATGACAAAATTAGGGTTAAATGACTTGCTGCTCACTTGGTTGCTGAACTAAAAAGTAGGATTACTTCTCTTCTGACTCATTAATTTGTTCAGTGCTCTTTCCAAGTAGCAGACAGAAAATCGAATTTCACAACTTTTTCATGAAAATGTGATTATTTTCTACCTGTAATTAACAATATCCTCTGATTCTTGATAAAGTCATGAAAGTGAGCTGGATCCTTAAAGACTATTCTAATGAAATATAAGCTCTGAGAAGTTTCTATTATAATGGAAGCTTTGAGGATGATGCTGGCAACAGATGTTTGTTTCCAAGAACCCTAGCTAAATAAGTAGACATTCATCATTATGCAATGAATACATTGGCTACAGCAAATTAAAAAAAAAAAAAAAAGATAATGACACTTTGTTCTTTGAAACTTCCCCTCATTTCTGTTGTGATAATGCAAGAAAATAATTTTTAGTATAAGTAACAACTATTAGTATTAAGATCCCTGTTCAGTGACCAGTAAAACAAATGAATTTAATCAACCTTAATAATTTTGTGATAAATCAAAGATCAAATGAAATTGCACCTAATTCAAGAATTATATATAGCTTCTCCCAGGTAATGGGAGGCAAATGAAATAGTACTGCTCTTTATAAAGAACTCAAGGGCAATTTTGTGGGATATATATTCGATTATTTTCTATTGGTAGTGTTCATGACAATTATTTGCAAGATCAACTGCCACAAAAATAAGTGTAGTCCATATGTTAACAAGTATTACAAAGGATGAGGAAGCAAAATCCTACAAAGATATAGGTTACGAGTCTCCAAATTAATTCAACATTTACTTTTAATGCAGTCACTTTTACTATACTGGAGAAGACAGTGGGAAAAAAGTTGGAAAATGATTCATGAATACAAATTATTTCAAAGGCTTATCATATAGATTAGAAGCCTCTCGAAATACTAGACTCAGAATGAAGACCTGAACAAAGAAAGCACCAATTAATATTACAATACAAAAAATATGTACGCTGACTCAGGAAAGTAATGTGCTAGAACAAAGATAAAAACAGTATGTAAGAATGACATGGCATTATCATCTCAAAAAACCAAACAAGAAAATAACAATTGCTACCCATTTATATGTCTCCTTGTCGCAGGGATATAAGTCTTTTGAGAATAATCCAAACACAAAAATTCCTAGGAATAAAAGGCAAATAGGAAAGCTTTTCAAAAATTACATTCTAACAGACATCTTCAGTCACAGCTGATTGAAAAGCATAAAGTATATTCTTGAAAGGGCAAACTGCCAACTCAAAATATCCAAATGGTATCTCATAATAATTAACTTAGTTCTCTCATTCTCAATAGTAAAATAAAGTATAAACAATATATTTACAAAAGTATATGCTGCTTTCATGTCCAGTGTGTACTCCAGGTCAGAGGTTAGAGTTAAACTGTGTCCTCCTAGGTGAGACAGTCAACTCTGAAGTATCTGGGTAAACTTGATAAAGGAATCAAATAAAAAATGCTTATTTTTTTTTTCTTATAAGAACATGGAAGAGTTATTCCATTAGTACATAAGTAGAAAGACTAAACTTGGACTATGAGCACAGAAATGAACAGGATTTGAGTAAAGTGCCTTTCAAAATTACACAGTAATTTGAATAATATTAAGTTTATTTACAAAAGGTACCACAATCTTAACATAATCTCCAAATGTGATGCTAAGACTCATCCAGAGGAGAACAATGACAAGATAAGTATCAACCATGAATTAAGCCAGAGAAATTAAGATAATAATAATAATGATAATAGTAACGGACAACACAGTGGAGACATTGTGAATGGATTCCAAATCTTCACCCTCAGAGAGAAAACCCACTCATTCTGAGTACAGTAATATACAACAGAATTTAACTTATTGAAAAGTGCTTTGTGAAACCATCTGGTCTTAAATATACCAATTAGAAATTAACATTCTAAATTTATCTGGCATTTTCTAGTATTAGGAAATCTGTAAATAAACCTGATTTTTACAGTACATTGTTTAATTATATTTTCTACCACAATTATATCTACTTTTCTTCAAAATAAATTCAGCAATGTTTTACTGAAACACTTTCAAGACAAGGCAACAGGACCCATAATTCAGAAATGGATTTCAACTAAACAAAATACAACACAGAGCAAACAAATTCTAGTACATTTTATTGTTTCTAGTGGGAGTAAGGATGAAATGAATATTTCAATGTCAAGGAAAAAAAACAACCCCCCCCCCAAGTTAGTTACAATCATCTTTAAAAAAAATGAAATATGGCTTGAATAGTTCATACAAAAGTCACTTCTGTTCTAATACTTAGATTTAAATTACTGCCTGTTTTCTCATGAGTTGTTCAATCTTTTAGCTTATCAACTGTATTTGATTAGCAAATTGTGCTGTGCTGGAAGTGGAGCCTAAATGGAAGAATAAAAACAGGGTCTTGGCTAAGCTGTTCCACAAACCTTGCCATTATGACTTTAAATTCTGTATCAGGGGCAGCTAGGTGGTGTAGTGGATAAAGAACCAGTCCTGAAGTCAAGAGGGACCTGAGTTCAAAGTTGGCCTCAGACACTTAAAAGACTTCCTAGCCATGTGACTTAATCCCAATTGTCTGGGGAAAAAAAAATCTAGAGCATCTGAACCCACAAAAAGGTGCAATGAAACAATTTTCTAGACCAAGACAATTTTAGAAGATCTGTAGATCTTCTGTAGAAGGTCTGTTACATCAGGATAAGAGAGGACAGCCCAGTGTACATCTCTGGGCCACTAAAATCAGTGATGGCACTAGTGGTTTCAAGACCTTTTAACCCACAAGATAGTAAGGGGATCAAATAGTGAGTCAGAAAATTTAAAGGTGCCCCTTTATTGGCAACCAGTTCTGGGTCTGCTTCTGATTACTAAACAGTAACTTGTAGCCACAAGAGAACTGGGACCATGGTATTTGTTTGCTCAAAGGTAGGTGTACATGGTTTTATAGCCCTTTAAGCATGTTAAATAGTGCAATTCTTCCATACATAATTCCTTTATCAGCTGCACAAGAAAAATCAGAGCTGGGGGAGAGAATGAGAAAGGGGAAAGAAGCAAATGCACACATACATACAAAAGGTGAATTATGTTGTGATCTACATTCATCTCCACAATCCTTATTCTGGCTGTAGATAGTTCTCTCCATCAGATGTCTATTGGAATTAACTTAAATCATCTCATTGTTGAAAAAGCTGAACTAAATCCATCACATAATTTTGTTGCCACTGTGTGTATGATGTCTCAGAGTTGTTTTAATTTGTATTTTTCAACAATAATTTAGAGCATTCTATAGCTAGGCTTTGATCTATTTTGTATATTGAGGAAAGGATTTGACTCAATTTTCTATTTGAAAAGTGAAGTGTTTCAGAGAAACTCATTGTAAATAATTTTTATATTTTATTCCCTGCCTTATTTTCCCCTGTCCATTCTCAAACTTTTTACCTCCTTCAAATTGCTTTTTCTTCTATCAGCTCTCAACTTCTGTTCACTCCCATCTCTTTTCCTCTTCCCTTTCTACTTTCCTGTGTGGTAAAAATAGATTTCTACACTGAGCTGTGTGTCTATTCCCTCCACTTCCAATTGGTAAGATTCATGTGCCCAGTTGCCTGCTTTCCCATTTCCCTCCTCCACTGTAAAATCTGTTTCAAAACAAATACCATAACCAGGTCTGTAACCCAAAGAGATATAAAACAAAAAGGAAAAGGACCTATACGTACAAAAATAGTTACAGTAATTCCTCTAGTGGTGACAAAGAATTGGAAATTGAAGGAATGTCTATTAACTGGGGAATGAATGAACAAGCTGTGGTATATGACTGTACTTTAAGAAATGACCAGCAGGATGCCCTTAGGAAAGCATGGAAAGATTTACATGAACTGATAAAGTGAAATCAGCAGAATCAGGACATTGTATATAGTAACAATCTACTATGGTTTAGCAATTTTCAGCAATACGATGATCCAACATAGGTTTTTATTTTTATTTTTTTGGGGGTAAGGCAATTGGGCTAAAGTGACTTATCTAGGGTCACACAGCTAGGAGTGTCTGAGGCCAGATTTGAATTCAAATTTTAATTTGAAATCCTGACTCCAAAACTGGTACTCTAAACACTGCACCATGGATGGATTAGAGCATAGCTAGGACAATTCTGTAGGATTTAGAATGAAAGGTACCAGAGAAAGAACTGGTAGATCTTAAATGAAGATCAAAGATACTTTTTAATTTTTCTTGATCCACCCCCCCCCTTTACAGAACGATTTATGTAAAAATGTGTTTTAGAAGACTACACATAATAACCTATGTAAAATTGCTTGCCTCCTCAATGATAGGAGAAAAGGAAAAAATTAAGAACTCAAAAATGGGGGGGAGGGGGCAGGAGGCAGAAAAATGTTAAAACTTTTTTTTTTTTTTTACATGTAATTGGGGAAAAAAATTATCAAATTAAGATTTAGATTGGGCTGACATATGTGTTCTTAACATAAGGAATATTTTACCTGTCTTCCTTAAGGCCTCTAAGCTCAAGAGAACCATGTTTAAGACTACAACACCTGGCCCTTGCAAGTATAAACCACTAGGGCTTCATTAATCATCTTGATTTGTACCAATGAATGCAGCCAGAATCCTAATAATAATAATTATAACTTAAGATAAGTCTGACTCCCGGGGCAGCTAGGTGGCGCAGTGGATAGAGCACCAGCCCTGAAGTCAGGAGGACCTGAGTTCAAATCTGGTCTCAGACATGTAACAGCTGTGTGACCCTGGGCAAGTCACTTAACCCCAAGATAAGTCTGACCCAAGAATCAACAGCAGCCACAATAACACACATCACTATACTCTGCATGAGATAATCTTTAAATATGCCAGCACCATATCTTACTAGAAAACAAAAACAAAAATAAAACAAAACCCTGGACTTTTTATTAAAATGTATTTCTCGACACACTACAATCCACCAATAATTCTTTCCTGCTGATTTATCCTTAAAGTCAAGTTCTCCAGTTAAAGTTAAAATTCTCCTGTTACCTTTCTATAGTACTTAGATAGGAGATGTGTAGTCATATATGAATGGGAAAACAGTGCCAGATTTTGAAATATATAAAATGACCCAAGATCAATAGATTGGACTTTAACTGATGACATTTGGAGTTTTGATGTTAGCCTTATAGATTTGAACTAAATTTAAAATCTTCATTGAAAGCATGTATGCAATCCTGAGTAAAAACGATGAGATTTATTCTCATTATCTAATAAAGAAAACCCAGTATTTGTTTTCTCCCCATCCAGTAGATGGACATTGGGTAGGAAGTCAAACACTACTCTTCCTATGTAATGCATATGAATGCAAATCGTACATGTACACACACTAATATTTAGAGCTTTCTCTTCTAAGAAGACCTGGCCGAAGTTTAACTGTAAAGACATCCTTGATCTTTACATGAACATTTCCTTGATTATGGACAGATTTATAAATAAAAACAAAGTATATTCTTAAAGTTAAATGAATCCCAAGTTTAAAAACCACACAAAAACCCTCTCACACCCCAGAATCTTTAGAGTCAGTTCAGATTTAACACAACTATTATTTGAGGTATTCTATACTAAAACACCAGGTCTAAGTTTTAGAAATCTAGTTTAATTTATACCCTCAAGTTAAGTTTGTTGTCTGTAGAATAGCTTTAAACCATTTCTTCAAAGAAAAAAATTAAGTGATTATTCTTTACACTCTGAAGTTGCTTTCCTCCAAAAATGAAATTTAATCACCTACTTTCCATCCTCAAGCCTCACCCACACCTCAATAATGTGGTCTCCCAATGAAAATTGGATGAATTGTTATAATTATACTGGACCCTGCTTGATTTTAAAAAGAGATTCAATCCAATTATCAGGGGGGTCATAGTATAAACAAGGCTTTTTGCCAAAAGGAATATATAAAGACAAGTCCTGCTCCTAAAAGCTTTTATTTTTATCTTTAACATATATATAGTATATTATGTACACATAATATATACATATAATATTCTTTATACAAATAAATTTCAAACGCTCCAATTCCTATATACTATTATTTGTAATACAAACATGGAACATGTAAAACAGAAGCCAACATTTAACACACAATCTAATTGTACAATGGAGAATTCTACCCAATCAATAAAGATATCATGCAGCAAAGACATGTGCTAAGATTTTAAGACAATCCCTTTACTATGTCTCTCCCCCCCATGCTATATATAACAAAGCAGTTTAACCAGCCTTCTTTATTGAAAATCCAGTCTCCTAAGTCTTTCCTTCTCGACACTTCTTACCAGTACTGACATTCTCACTTATCTGAGAAGGTTGATGAGGACTATTCTGCTGCCTAATGCTTAATCCTGCTGGACCCTTGACTGTGAATCTTTCTTGTTTCTTTCCAGGTCTAAGCAGTCATTAACGTTTTTTCTGCTTATCTCTCTTTTTTCAATGAGCCCCTTTCCTTATCTAATAACATTTTCAAGTCCCCACAAAGTTTTTTTTTAAATCTCCCTTTTGATCCTTTTATTTCACCTAGCTATCTTTTCTTCCTGCCTTTACAATCCAAATTACTTTTATTTTATCAATTCCTCAGTCTCCACCATTCTATTCACATTAGTCCTTATAGCCACCTATATTCTTTAATAATTGCTGAATTCTTTTTAAAAGCCCTCTTTCTAAGACTATTTATGTAAAAAAAAAATATTTATAGTAGCTCTCTTTGGAAATAGAGGGGGTGCCCATCAATTGTTGATTTCTCTAAAACATAGGACTATTGATAAATATTTCCCTTTCATTCTAGTTTTAGATACCACATGTTCCTGATTTTACTACATCTAAAAACTCCTCTAATTCTCTTCGGTGTTCTCCAAAATTATGCCTATTTCCTGAGTTCCATTATTTACATTCTTAGCTTCTACTATCATCTCTGTCAAATATTTAGCTCTGGCCCTGACTTTTCTTTTTTAGGTCCAACAATTCAATATGTCCAAAATGAAAATGTCTTTGTTCCTAAACTTACATTTCTACTCAATTCAATAGTCACTAGGGAATCCAGTACCACATTTCAAGTTCAATATTCTTCTATCACCTCTTATAACCAATTAGCAAGTCCTACTCCGTCTTTTCTATTCTCTACACCAGTGATAATAAACTCAAACAGAAACAAAGGGGTCACAAAATCTTACATACGGATCCCGGTGGGCTGAGTACTGTTATAGACCCCAGTTTTTTAAACTGTGGTTTACAACCCTATATTGGGTTTTGTAATTGAATCTGGAAGTTGAGAAATGATGATTTATTATTAGTAAATGTTTGATTTGTATAGCTATTTTACATATCCTTACATATCAGGGATCACGTAAAAATTTCTCTGGCAAAAAGGGATTGCAAATGGAAAAAGTTTAAGTGACACTGTTATAAATCACACTCTAGTCTATGTCTAAGTAAAGATCCTTATGACCCACTGTCTGGACTATTATCTAACAGGTCTTCCTTTAACAATGTGCCCAAGTCTAACTGCTTCAATGACAAGACAAAAATAACCACTTAGCAGACTTATCTTGGAAGATGCTCCCAATGCAAAGGGCCTTCTCAACTTGACCACTCAAAGCCCTTGATCTTCCATGACTGGGGGACTTCTATACAGAACTTCCACTCTTCTCTTGACTGCAGACTTCTACACCTTTACTTCTCCACTCTTATGTTGTCTATCCTCACAAGAATATAAGCATTTTATTGCCCAAATATCAGTGGTAGGATTTGAACGCAGGGCTTCCTAATTCCAATACCAACATCATAACAATCTGCCATCCCATAAAAGATACACTCCTCTTTCAGTTATTTTCTCCTCCAAATTAAAAAGCTTGTGAACTCATAGCACTTTTAAAGTCATTTATGTCATGTCCCTTCTGTAATACTATATTTACATCAGTGCAAAGACTATCTCACTTAAACTTTTATTCTCCCCTTATACCCAGAAGAATATTCCATATGACTTTTTACTTGGAAAGCAAGACTGTGGAAGGAACTGGGCATATGGTAAAAAAATCAAGTTCCGATAGTATTTTAATCCTCTCAACTTCTTTGAAATAACATTGTCTACATTGGTATTCTGTGCTTAAGTTTTTATTTTCTGTGGTTCTTTTTTTTTGGGGGGGGAGGGAGGAGAAATGACTTATTAAATCTCTACAGAATTTTTCAAATTGTCAAAGACTACACTTTCTGTGGTCTTTGAAACCTTATTATCATTAAATCAATCTCTTGTACCAACCAAGCTACACTACACTCTTCCCTTAACTTATCAATTGCATATCTTCTGCCTGTAATTTATACTTTTCTAGTTTTTGTTCAGTTGTTTTAGTTCTGTCAGAATTTTCATGACCCATTTGGGATTTTCTTGGCAAAGATACTAGAGTGGTTTGCCATTTTCTTCTCCAGCTTATTTTAACAGATGAGGAAACAGGCAAATAGGGTTAAGGAAACTGCCACGGGTCACAAAACTATTAAGTTATCTGAGGCTGAATTAAACTTTTTAAGCTTTCCTGATTCAAGGTCTGGAGCACTATGCATGCTATCACCTTGCTGCCCCATTCCTAGTTCAAGCCTATCCTTCCCAAGCACAGTTTCAACTGCTTTCTTCCAGCTAGTAATGTCTATTCCATTTAAAGTCCAAATCATTCATTTGCTGCTATGCTTATGATTTTGCAATGTCTACACATATAAACATAGCTGTAATCCTATTTTAAGACAAAAAACCAGGCCTTACTTATTTTTTCATCCACAATTACTTTTACCATAACTTAGCAAAAATTTTTTTATTTTAAATAGGATAAAATAAAAACATACTTTATTTGCTTGGAATTTCCCCATATTTACATTTTATTATTTTCATGCAATTTTTATAAAATACCTTGATCTTGAATAAAAGGCTTAATGTAACATTTTTTTTTAAAAAAACCTTTTCTGAGTTTGTGACTTCAAGGCCCAATAATAATCCTTTTTTTGGGGGGTGGGGAGAAATGGGAGAATGGAGTGTGGGATAAGATTAGGAACAAGATGCAGCAACACTGAGTTTTACATTCCCATCTCTATTGTTTTAATCAAGGCAACAGATCTACTCCTTTAATGTTCAGGCAATTTACAAAAGATAGTTGAGCTCTATATATAAACAAATTGGAGTTAGGTACCTAGAAGGTGCTGATTTGGAATGGGAGGGTGGCAAGCATAGAGAATGACTTAGCTTTAATACAAATATTGTCTCTATTAAAGTTACTTCAAAGATTAGTCTAATCCTCTTATTTTACAGCTGAGAAAATTAAGATCCCCCCC
>JAJPUD010001976.1:0-82911 GCA_023553655.1 Myrmecobius fasciatus
GGGGCGACGGCGGCGGCGAACTCAGGGACCAACTTTTCAAGCCTACCGCCATCTTTTGGGCGTAGAAGTTCCCAGCTGGCCCTGCGCGCCCAGGAGGACTGACCTCAGTCCTCCCGAAGTCGGAGCCTGCGGCGGCGCCGTAGGATGGGAAAGCGGGGGAAGGGGAACGAGGAGAACGAGGAGAACGCAGGCGCAGTATAGAGAGAAGTCCAGGATGGAGTGGAGAGGCGCAAGGCTCACGTTTCCAGATCTCCGTCCCAGCGGGACGCTCGGAACGTTGGCGGTCCGTTCAAACTCTCGAACTCTTGGCCTCCATAAGCATCCTCTGCCTGCCCCTTCCCTTCAGGGTTGTTTGAGGAGGCCAGAGCACGGCCCCCTCCGCTTTAAACTCCCGCCCTTCCTTGGGACCTGACTGTTGATCGGGTGTGTGGGTGGCCGCGGGGCGGGCGGGCTTATCGCGTCCCCTGCTGGCTGCGGCTGGCTCCGCAGGCTCGCACCCCGTTTGAGGTCCTTCCTTCACGGCTTGGGAGCTCGACTCCCAGAGCGGCAACAGCTCCGTGCACCAGGAGACTTTTTTTTTTGGACTTAACCAATGCAGAAAATACGTTTTGCTTTACTATGCAAATTTTTGACTCCTTAGTAGTACGCAAAATGATGTGTAAAGTGCTTTGCAAACTGCTTATGTGTACATATTATTGTGTTGTCTCCTATTGGAATGTAAGCTTCTTCAGAGTCAGACTGCCTTTTTCTATTTTTTCCGATGCTTGCCCCGTATTCAGTCGAAAAGTATTCTAAAACCCTTACTGCTTCCAGCCGCTGCGCTAAGTGCAGGACTAAGGCAAAAGAAACCCTGCTTCCAGGGACCTCACACACACATGCACAGAGGATAAATTGGAAATAATCATAGAAAGAAGAAGGCGCTAGCATTACTCAGAGTGGTTTGGAAAGGCTGCCTGAAGAAAGTGAGATTTTAGCCGGGACCAAGGAAATCAGAAGCTGGTGATGAGGAGGTTTCCTTATAGAATAAATTATCGGAGACACACAAATAAGCATTTAATAAGCCAACCATGGCTCCCACTTTCGGGCTTCAGAGACCATAGCCAAGAGAATGATGGGAGTTCCTCTTTCCTTCCTTTTTGCCCCCATCTTTCACTCTCTTCCTCATGCTCTCAAAGGAAAACTGGAAAGGAATTAATCAGATGGGCAATGGGAAACAGTGGTTGTAATTTCCAATAAATCTCCCAGTAAAGGCAGAGAGCTTCTAATCGGCCCCAAGCCGCCTTTCTCCAACATACCTTACTGCTCCATCTTTTTGCTCTTGGCTACATTGGCTGATTGACAGCTGATCAGCCACTTCCCTAGCTTTTTGGCTCCCAGTGTTTAGCAAAAACGAGGTAGGGTTCTTCCCACTTCCACCCCCATAAAGTCCATAACCATTACTCATTAATATCTGGTGGAAATTGAGGCTTCTTTGTAGCCTCTTGGGTCCTGTCCTCTTTGGCTCTTGGGGATGTTACAGGTGAAGACCCGGTAACCCAGAAAATTGAATGATTTTAGGATTACACCTAGAAAAGCAAGAGGAGATCTTGTGATTCCATTTCCATTAGCCAAGGGAGAATTCTTAACCTTAATTAAGTAAATTTTTAAAAATTTTTATTACAGCTTTTTATTTTTCAACATTACTCTTGCAAAGCCTTCTGTTCCAAATTTTCCCCTCCCTACCCAGATAGCAGGTAGTCCAATACATGTTAAATATGTTAAAATATATGTTAAATCCAATATATGTATACATATTTATACAGTTATCTTGCTGTACACGAAAAATCAGATCAAAAAGGAAGAAAAAAAATAAGCCTGAGAAAGAAAAAAAAATGCAAGCAAACAACAACAGAAATAGTGAAAATGCTATGTTGTGATCCACACTCAGTTCCCCACAGGCCTCTCTCTGGGTGTATATGGCTCTCTTCATCACTGAACAATTGTAACTGGTTTGAATCATCTTATTGTTGAAGAGAGCCATGTCCATCAGAATTGATCGTCTTATAGTCTTGTTGCCATGTATGTACAATGATCTCCTGGTTCTATTCATTTAACTTAGCATCAGTTCATGTAAATCTCTCCAGCCCTCTGAAATTATGCTGTTGGTCGTTTCTTACAGAACAATAATATCCCATAACAGTGAATTTGTTTAAGTATCATAACTTTATTTTAATATAATTTGTTTCCTCTGTAACCTTCTGTATTTTTTGAACTTACAAACATTGTGAGAAGGATCCATAGGTTTCACCAGTCTGATGAAAGGGTTAAAGTTAAGAACCTATGAGTAACTAAAGCTTTAAATGAATGGAATTAGGGGAACAGATAATTAACCTTTCTAAGCTATTGGCAAAGAACACTTCTCAGGACCTCAGCTTCATCATGAAGAGATTGGATCTTTAATACCCTTTCCAGCTCTAAAATTAAGATTCTAAGAATAGAGTTGTAGGTTACCCTTAGCCTGATGAGCCCACAATAAGATCCCTAAATTGTACAGCACTTCCACCTAGTGGCTATTTTTATGTATTCAATACTTTTATTTAGTATGTGTACCAACCCAATCCAAATAACAGCTTTCAGTAAAGCAGTGGACGGTTTTAGAGAATGTTGTAGCCAAAAAAAATAATCACTCTGCAGCCAGACTGTTTAAAAATCCCTTTTAATTGTTATAGTAGCCTTAAGACAGACATATGGTCCTATATTCCTTATATAAACAAAGTATAGTGAAACTGGCCTTGGAGAACCTTTAGGGAGTTATCTGGTATAGCCAACCTATATAGAATATAGATATACCAGTATAGAACCATAGAATAGCTATCAGAATTTCAAGATACTCTGAAGGTAAGTTCTACACCCATTCACAATCATCTCCCATCAATGTGTTTACTTGTATTGGCCACAGGACCTAATTAGTTAAAAACAAAAGCATCTAATAAAATAACAATGAAGAAAATAGCAATAAAACATTTCCCCTATAAACATGATATATAACCTCACAAATACACATATCTTCAGAATGGATATATGTAGGGATAATCCTTAAAGAATATACAAATAGAAAACTATGTGGCTAATCTATAGGAAGTCATACGATAAATAGGAAACATATTTGGCCATAGAACATATCAAGAGTGACAACTGAAATCTCTGACATATCTATGCAACAACTGGTTACATTCCATATGCTATCTGGCCCCTAAAATTGATGGAGTATAAGCAGTCATGAAGGTGGGAGTCATCCAGAAAGAATTCCCAGGCTCAGGCAAAAGCTTTATTATGGTGCCATAAGATGGGCTAAGTTCACTAATGGAACTTGTCATTTAGAAGGAGAAAGATTGGACCTTTTATAGAAAAGGACTCAAAGTGAATGCTCAGAAAGTCAACTGGTCATTAAGAAATGTTTATATAAAATAACCTCCTAGCTTGACATCTCTAGCTTAGCCTCCTGATTGTATACAGTAACTGTGAGCATCAGTTCAAGATAGTTCTATCTGTACAAAATAATCCTGTTGGTGAAAGAAGTTCTACAAAGGCCCACTTAGGGACAAGGTAATTCTATCAATATCTCTCCCTGGGTCTTACCTGGACACCTCAACCCAGAATGTGAATCTAATTATTCACCCCATCAAAATCTTGTGCAAAGATGCATCTTCATGTAACACAGGTGCCACTTTGGGGTTAAAGTTGCTTGCTGCTGAGTATTTTTATATTCTTCAGGGACTGACATGAGTTCCATTTGTTAAGATTCAATGTGCATACAAAATCAAGAGCACTGGAATGCTCTAATATAATAAGCTATATTCCTCTGCATCAGTACCATGTACTTGTCTGACATCTATGTTTTGTCAGGTCTAGTATCAAAGACTTTCCAGATAAGAGACCATTTCTCCATGAAAATAACCCTAATTGTCATTGGCTTCACCCTACCAAGCCCACACTGTGCAAATACCAATCTGAACCACATGCTGAACTAATGTCTCCATCAGCACTGGATGACCACCCAAAAAGAAGGATGTTAGCTATTGGCTCTCAGATGGCCTCTTAAATTGTATCCAGCTCTCCCCATAAGGTCTGTAAACTTTCTCACCAACCTCTGGGAAGTTCAACAGATTGTATGTACCTGTTATGTGCTAGACACTGTGTTTAAAAACTAATTTCCAATTTCTGCTTTTGTCAGTGATTTCTTTCAGGATCTGAGAATGTCCCACAGTTCCAGGAAGCTCACAAAATATTGATGGAGCTCTCTTCTGTCTTGAATATTTTGACCAGTTGTTTATACCATTCTTCTCAAGGAGTCTACAACATATTAAAACATCCCTTCAAAATCCTTATCATAACAGTCTTTGTGTTTCATCTAAATCATTTTAATGAAGTTCTGGTCTCACCACTGAACATCTAATGTTTGGGTAGCTGCCATTTGGAAAATGTCACATGAGTAAAGTATAGAATGGAACTTCAACAAGACTATGCAATGATACTTCAATAGGGTATACAAAAGCATTTTTAACGGAGTTGTACATTAGTTCCCTAAATGAAAGTAACTAAATCTCTAAATAATACTTTACCAGAAAATCACTAAGATTTTGAAAAATAAAGAGGCAGAGGGAATCCTCAATGTTATCACATTGTTTTAAAGCTTCACTGGATTCCTACAGTGCTAATGTAGGTAACCTTAAGTGGATCTAATGACCTGTAATTCCACAAATATCTTAAGGCTCACATATAAACTCCCCAAAGTTTCTAGAACCTCTTGCTACCTCAGGTTCAAGGTGAGATGTTTGGGAAAGGCATACTTTAGTACTCACAGAGATTTCTCACATCAATTCAGGAGTTTCCTCCAACAATGCAGATCATAGCTCATCCATGCCTACCCATCCTCTGAGATTCTTGTCCATGTTTTTAATGTTATAGGATCCACCTAAAATGCTGGTAGGAGCCTTCCTTGATACTGGAGACATTTTCGAGTATGTGGAACAAGATTAGTGGAACATAGTACAGATGATTCCAGTTTTGTTGGCAACATCCAAAGCAATTTGGACTGAGACCTTCATCTCTTTCATACTGGATTAGTGTGTTTAGTTTGACTACAATGATATCTTTACAGTATATTTAATCTGGAATTTGTTGGTTTTGATATTCACAAGGACTCCCAGGGTGACAGTGTCCTTCCTCTTCTTCATAACTGACTCATTAGTCAAGGGAAACTTGACAATAGAATAGTGATCAAGCTGCCTTTTAGTAGCATTTATTGAGGAGTACTTGGGCTGCTTTCAAAGCCAAAGTGTTTCAGGTCACCAGAATGAGGGAGGATTTTCTCCTTTTTGTGGTCATGTATACCTTTCAACACTGTCTTCTGAAATTTTCAATTTGATTTCTGTTTATGATTGAGGCTAGGGAAGGAACAATCACTTTGTTCTTCATTTTTGGGATTATCTTGAAGGAAAGGACCCTTCCTCATTTTCTCTGGGTATTGAAGGGATGCCAGTAGAGCACCTTTTCTTACTACCTATGGTCCCTTGCTCTTGCCACATAACCCACCTTTTCTTCTCATATAGTTCCTCGTTAGCATGCTTTTCTCCATTTCTTCAGAGTTCCTTATTGATTATATATATATATATATATACACATATATTAGCCTGTTCATAATTGTGTACCTTTTTATTCCTCTTTGTGTGATAATAGTCTTTCATACTTTAGAGGTAGTGACATTCCAGATCTCATAGTCATGGGAAAATGCTGGCAAAATGGTAATATTTAAAAGATGTGCCTTTGTTTTTGTGGGAAACTTTAAAAAATTTTGCAATTTCTAAAAAGTCCTGCCTTTACTCCTCCTTTTCAATTCTGTACCAAGCTCATTATTGTTATAATTATCAAAATCCACATATATATTTTGTGTATATTTATATGTATATGAATATAATGTGTATATGTATATACATGTGTATATGTATACATATATACATATGCAAAGGACATTCAACTCGTCCCCATCAAAAACATTTCCTATCAATAAACTAGTAATGGCTAAATAAATATTGAATCAAATTGAAGAAATGTCAAGGGAAAATATCTTTGCCTCCTAGGAGATGAGGAAGATGGAATAGCTACTTAATGTACAATTTTTACATATGCCACCAGATGGCGGACTAAACCCTAAACTTACTTGATAGTCCCTTTGTACAAGACTCCAGGACTTTCCTTTTAGTGCCCTCCCCAAATCTTGTCTGAAGTATAACTAGATTCCCTGCAAAATTCACAAGTTAGCTTAAGCTATTTAGGTTTATACCTCCATTCCCACAGGAGACATCTTTCTGTCCCCTTCCATACTTTACAAAACCTGAATTATTTACTCACATGTGCATTAAATACACATTTT
This sequence comes from Myrmecobius fasciatus, assembly GCA_023553655.1. Classification (NCBI taxonomy): domain Eukaryota; kingdom Metazoa; phylum Chordata; class Mammalia; order Dasyuromorphia; family Myrmecobiidae; genus Myrmecobius; species Myrmecobius fasciatus. The sequence continues at coordinate 6,413 of JAJPUD010001976.1, forward strand.
CTAAAGCTGAAGAAAACTTAGCAATATTAGCTTTAAGGCACCCCTCTTTCCTAGTGACATCAGAAATCTCAACTCCATCAACTTTTCTGTACCTGATGCTCACAGACCCCATTGGGACAGGCGGGAGGGGAGCCACACCTTAGTATTTGATCTCAAAGTTCAAAGGGCATGTACTAGCCTTTGTTCCAGTTCATTACATTCCCAGCCAGTTTTTTGGCTCCCAGAATCTGATGCTTTAACAAGATTGTCACAGAAGGGTCTCTCTGGCATTTCATTTCAGCTATCACCCACTGCCACCTCTGGACCATGGCCACAATAGCAGCTTGCGTGCTGCCAACTCAATGTCTCTGTTGTACCTCTGGTATGTTTTCTGTAAAGACTTTAAAATGGTCTAATGTTGCATGAGATTAAACAATCTTAAGCAATTCCATTTATTTTAAAAATCCTAGACAGCTTAACTCCTAGCCCCTTTTATTTTCTGTCCTTGTCTGGCAGGGAAAAACAACTCAAGGTATTTCAAACATAGGTTAAATTTGGGAGATGAAGTCAGAGGGGGGAAATATTATTCCAGAAGGATCACAGAAAGCTTCATCAAGGGAGTGAATTTCATTTGAGATTTGAAGGATGACCAGTTTCAGTAGGCCTAGGACATGCAATAGAGTTGCTGTCATTTGGTACCATGTTTAATGTGGGGAAAGAATGAATGGGAATCAGGAGGTTCTAGACCTTACTGGTTCCACCACTTGCTGTGACCTTAAACAAATCTGTACAAGTCTCCCCATGTATAAAATGAGCTATTTTTCACCTTCTGGGAGTCTGTGATCCTAATATGGCTTGATCATGTGTCCAGAGTATGTTGGGCTTGGATCCACTGGCCTTTTATTAATGGCTTTGAAGTCCCTAAAATGGTGGGTTCAATTTAAATCTCCCTCTAGACTCTAAAGATTCCCATCTCAGCATAATGGTACTTTCTCTGTTTACTTCTTCCCTACTATCAAATCATAACCGAGGCAGCTCAAGCCATGCTGGACCCTATTCACCTTGGGTCTTAGCCAGAACTGAAGCAGACTTCCTGATCTTTCCCAGACAAAAACGACAGCCTAATTTATCATGTTTGTGAAAGCAATATACAGCTAGGAAAGTGTAAAACACCCAAATCACAAACTCTGGGCATTTATATCTATTAGTTGTGAAACACTTTACCTTTCAACCCTCTGTTTCTTAACAGGAGTAAAATAATCCCTAACTTACGTGCCTCATATGGATGTTTCTTAAAAAAAAGTTCCAAACTATAAAAAGCTACTTAAATGTGAAGTATTATAGTAATCATAGTTCTAGTTAATAATTGTAACATATATAGTAATAGATACATAACTATGGTTAATATTTAGTTAGTAATAGTAAATATCTCCCCTATTATATTATGAGTTTCTTGAGGACAGGGACTTTTTTTTTTTTGCCTCTTTTTGTATCTCCAGCACTTAGCACAGCACTTGATACATAATGTTTAATAAATGTTTATGGGATTGATTGTTTAATAATAATAAATACAGTCAGTCAATAAGCAAATGAAACTCTTCTGTGTACTTGACAAGAGGGCCTGTGGCCTGGTCTTGTATCAATATTTCCTTTTCCAAGTCTCTAGAGTGTTCCTTAAATATCTTCTTCCTTAGAATAAGCATAGACAACTGCTTTTATATCAAATGTCCTCTGTGTTTCACCTCCATACTTGATGCCTTTCTCTAGTGTCTAGAGATGGGAGAAAATTGAGGAGGAAAACAAGTTTGTGCCCCTGAAAATGTGACCCAAAAAAGGGCTAGGCACAATTCTACTCTGTTTTTCCCATGAGTTAAAAAAAAAAAAAGAAAAAGAAAAAGAAAAGGAAAGGAAAGCAAAAAAAGGCCCTATGTGGATTCCTTAATGGTTCCCCATGGGAATGGCTGGGTAACACAGTTTCTAGGTTTTAGGTCTGCCTACAGAAGACAGTGTGCTGGCTAGTCTGAAACACATTTCATGAGATGAGGTGCATTTGATTTTTACTTTATTTTTAGTGTTCTTTTAAATTTTTCTGTTTTATAAATTAATCAAAGAAGCACACAGTTAGGGATGTAACAAAAAGGAGGAACCAGCAGGATAGAGCTAGAGCAGGATAGAGCTAGAATAGATATAGAACCAACCATAAAGGTTGGAGCTAAAGGGAGAGGAGCGATGAGTTCTCCAACAGCCAGAGAGAACACAGTGGTTACCTCAGAGTACCCTTCAGTATATGACAGAATGAGTACTTCAATGCAGCTTTGACTTGGTCCAAGCATAAATTCCTTATCTGTAACAATTCTAGTATTAGAATCTCTCTAAGCTCCATGGTGTAAAGGAGGAGAAAAAAAAAACCAGAACAAAACCCCGGATTTAGGGGTCAGAGAACCTGGGCTGAATACCAGCTCAGATACTTACTAGTTGAATAAATGACTTCATGTTTCTGGGGCTCAGATTCTTTTTTTTTTTTTAAGCTTTTTATTTGTATAACATATGTATGGGTAGTTCCCCAACCTTGATCTTTACAAAGCTTTCCAATACAAATTTTACCCCCAGTCCCCTCCCCTCCCCCAGATGGCAGGAAGTCCACTACATGTTAATAATGTTGAAATGCTTGAGAAGTTATGCAAGAAAAATCCTATCTACAAGAAAAAAAGAAGAATCAGAGAAAGGCAACACAATGCAAGCAAATGTCAATAGAGATCATGAAAATGTTACGTTGTGGTCCATATTTCATGTCCCTCTTTCTGGGTGTATATGGTTTTCTTCAGTGAACAACTGGAACTGGTTTGAGACAATTCTTTATTGCAGAGAGCCATGTCCATCAGAATTGATCATCATGTAATACTGTTGTTGCTGTGTATGATGATCTCCTGGTTCTGCTCGTTTCACTCAGCATCAGTTCATGCAAGTCTCTCCAGGCCTCTCTGAAATCGTCCTGCTGGTCGTTTCTTACAGAACAATAATATTCCATAACATTCATATACCATAATTTATTCAGCCACTCTCCAATTGATGGGCATCCCTTCAGTTTCCAGTTTCTAGCCACTACAAAAAGGGCTGCCACAAACATTCTTGCACATGTGGGTCCCTTTCCCTCCTCTAAGATCTCTTTGGGATATAGGCCCAGTAGAAACACTGCTGGGTCAAAGGGTATGCACAGTTTGACAACTTTTTGAGCATAGCTCCAAATTGCTCTCCAGAATAGTTGGATCCGTTCACAGTTCCACCAACAATGTATTAGTGTCCCAGCCCTCCCACATCCCCTCCAACATTCATCGTTATCTTTTCCTGTGATTTTAGCCAATCTGACAGGTGTGCAATGGTATCTCAGAGTTGTCTTAATTTGCATTTCTCTGATCAATAGTGATTTGGAGCAACTTTTCATATGACTAGAGATGGTTTTAATTTCATCATCTGAAAATTGTCTGTTCATATCCCTTGACCATTTATCTATTGAAGAGTGGCTTGAATTCTTATATATATGAGACAATTCTCTATATATTTTAGAAATGAGGCCTTTATCAGAACCATTAAATGTAAAGATGATTTCCCAATTAGATGCTTCCCTCCTAATCTTGTCTGCATTTGTTTTGTTTGTACAGAAACTTTTTAACTTAATATAGTCAAAATTATCCATCTGGTGTTCAATTAGGAGTTCCAAGTCTTCTTTGGACATAAATTTGTTCCACCTCCACAGGTCTGAGAGATAAACTATATTACGTTCCTCTAATTTGCTTACAAAGTCCCTCTTTATATGTAGATCATGAACCCATTTAGATCTTATCTTGGTATGTGGTGTTAGGTATGGGTCAAGCCCTAATTTCTTCCACACTAGTTTCCAATTTTCCCAGCAGTTTTTGCCAAATAGAGAGTATTTATCCCAAAAGCTGTGGTCTTTGGGTTTATCGAACACTAGATTGTTAAGGTTAATGCCTAGGTTGTCCTGATAACCTATCCTGTGCCACTGATCCACTGCTCTATTTCTTATCCAGTACCAAACGGTTTTGATGACCGCTGCTTTATAATATAGTTTTAGATCTGGTACAGCAAGGCCACCTTCATCTGCCTTTTTTTTCATTAATCCCCTTGAAATCCTTGACCTTTTGTTCTTCCAAATGAACTTTGCTACTATTTTTTCTAGATCTGTAAAATAATTTCTTGGGAGTTTGATTGGTATGGCACTAAATAAGTAGATTAGTTTGGGTAGTATTGTCATTTTTATTATGTTCGCTCTGCCTACCCATGAGCACTTAATATTTTTCCAATTGATTAGGTCTGATTTTATTTGTGTGGAAAGTGTTTTGTAATTTAGTTCGTATAGTTTCTGACTTTTCCTTGGCAGATAGATTCCCAAATATTTTATCCTATCATCTGCTATTTGGAATGGAATTTCTTTTTGTATCTCCTGCTGCTGAACTTTGTTGGTAATATATAAAAATGCTGATGATTTATGTGGATTAATTTTGAATCCTGCAACTTTGCCAAAGTTGTGAATTGTTTCTAGTAGTTTTTTAGTTGAATCTCTAGGGTTCTCTAAGTATACCATCATGTCATCTGCAAAGAGTGATAATTTGGTTTCTTCATTACCTACTCTGATTCCTTTTATCTCTTTTTCTTCTCTTATTGCTAAAGCTAACATTTCTAATACAATATTAAATAGTAATGGTGACAGTGGGCAGCCTTGTTTCACTCCTGATCTTATTGGGAATGGTTTTAGTTTGTCTCCATTACATATGATGCTTGCTGATGGTTTTAAATAGATGCTACTGATCATTTTAAGGAAAAGCCCATTTATTCCTATACTCTCTAGTGTTTTTAATAGGAAAGGGTGTTGGATTTTGTCAAAGGCTTTTTCTGCATCTATTGAGATAATCATATGGTTTTTGTTAATTTGGTTATTAATATAATTAATTATGCTGATAGTTTTCCTAATATTGAACCAGCCCTGCATCCCTGGTATAAATCCTACTTGGTCATAGTGTACTATCCTGGGGATGACTTTCTGTAATCTCATTGCTAAAATCTTATTTAAAATTTTTGCATCAATATTCATTAGGGAAATTGGTCTATAGTTTTCTTTCTCTGTTTTTACCCTACCTGGTTTAGCTATCAGCACCATATCGGTCTCATAGAAGGATTCTGGCAGTATACCTTCTGTCCCTAATTTCTCAAATAGTTTGTGTAGTATTGGAATTAATTGTTCTTTGAATGTTTGGTAGAATTCACATGTAAATCCATCTGGCCCTGGAGATTTTTTCTTAGGGAGTTGGTTAATGGCTTGTTCTATTTCTTTTTCTAATATGGGACTATTTAAATAATTTATATCCTCTTCTGTTAACCTCGGCAATCTATATTTTTGTAGATATTCCTCCATTTCATTCAGATTTTCAAACTTACTGGCATAAAGTTGGGCAAAGTAACTCCTAATTATTGCTTTAATTTCCTCTTCGTTGGAGGAAAGTTCTCCCTTATCATTCTTGAGACTAACAATTTGATTTTCCTCTTTCCTTTTTCTTATCAAATTAACTAAAGGCTTATCTATTTTGTTGGTTTTTTCATAGAACCAACTCTTAGTTTTATTTATTAACTCAATAGTTTTCTTATTTTCGATTTTATTAATTTCTCCTTTTACGTTTAGAATTTCCAATTTGGTATTTAATTGAGGGTTTTTAATTTGTTCTTTTTCTAGTTTTTTTAATAATAAGCCCAATTCATTGATCTTTTCTTTCTCTATTTTATGCAAGTAAGCATCTAGAGATATAAAATTGCCCCTTAAAACCGCTTTGGCCGAATCCCACAAATTTTGGTATGTTGTCTCCTTATTGTCATTCTCCTGGATGAAATTATTGATTGTGTCTATGATTTGCTCTTTCACCCATTCATTCTTCAGGATTAGATTATTTAACTTCCAATTACCTTTTGGTTTATTTTCTCCTGGCCTTATATTGCATGTGATTTTTATTGCATCATGATCTGAAAAGGATGCATTTACTATTTCTGCTTTTCTGCATTTGATTTTGAGGTTTTTATGCCCTAATACATGGTCAATTTTTGTATAGGTTCCATGGACTGCTGAGAAAAAAGTAAACTCTCTACTGTCTCCATTCAACTCAGATTCTTCATCCATAAAATGAGAAGGTTGGATTCATTTCCCCCTCTAAGATTTCTTCTCACATTGACATACTATGGTTCCCTGATTATCTGAGTCCCAGAGTTCTTCATCTTTCAAATGACCAGAATAAAGTCTTTCCCTAACTACCTAACACTGTTATTATGTGTTATGTATACACTCAGAGAGTGTATACTCTCTGAGGATTTTATCCATCTCCCTTTTTCCATTCTCAGAATATTCATATAGACCCTTCTACACAATAGGAGTAGAGCAAATACTTGCTGACTAAGATCAGACAATGCTTATAAAAGGATCTAGTTTAAAAACATGATAAGCTATACAAATTCAGGAAATGATTTGGGCTTTATCCAATCTAGAAAGCTAGGGAAAAGGTCCCCAGGGAAATCTCCCATGCCCTAGAATAATGGTCAAGATTTCAAACTACTCCTGTCCCCTCACAGAGCCTATGGATGGAGGATAAGGTCTATTTTCCAGGAACTTTTTTGTGATTTGTTTTTATTTTTTTAAGTCTCCTCTGTCCCATTAATTTTCATTCACAAATTTGTTTCTTACTTAAGAATCAGTTAAATGCAGTGCTGGACATCCTTCTTCAATTGACTGGATATCAAGAAATATAGTGCACTCTCCATTAAATGGATTTTGGATCCCACTTGTTCCTGTCTCACCCTACCAAAAATAGAGTTCTATTCCTTACTCCTCTTTACCCCCAAACTTTGGAAGCGGCTTACCTGTCTATACACTCCTCAATCTACAATCAACTCAGAGTTCCTGTGTCCCACCTCCATTCTCCCTGTTAATGTATCAGCATCTAGGCAAAAAAAGACCAGGAAAGGCCAGCACCTTTTGGCTGTTCTTAGTGACTTACTACACAATGTGACAGGTGATTGAGGAGTGGACTTTTCAGCAGCTATTTTCTCTTCCACCTCTTGCTTCTTCCCTCAGTAAGCCTTCTATCAGAGCTATCATTAGGAGGCAAAATATGTGAACGCCCAGGATTTTTATAGCAGGCTACTCTTGCTGAAAAGTCTGTCTCTCTCCCAGATGCCATAGTGTTTAAAATTCCACCTTTAGAGAGTGATTTCTCTAGCTCTCTGTGGATGCCTCAAATACTTTTGGAAAGTGTTAGCCTGGGGCAGGTTAAGTAGCTCAATAGATAGAATGCTGAAAAATCAGAAATATCTGAGTTCAAATACAACTTCAGACACTTACTAGTTCTGTGACCCTGGATAAGTCACTTAACTCTGTTTCAGTTTTCTCATCTGTAAAATGAACTAGGGAAGGAAATGGCAAACTATTCCAGTACCTTTGCCAAGAAAACTAAAAAAAAAAAAAAAAAAAAAAAAAGACCATAGAGTTAGGCAGGACTGAACAGCAACAACAACAAGGCTTGGAGCCGATCTATCCTTCAACCCTCTACCCTGCCCATAACTTGAAGGATCCCCAGCCACTTTCCTTCCCCTCATCAAAAGCTCTCCCCCAAAGGACTCCAAATCACTGCCATCTACATAGCACTCTAGAGTTTACACAGATATTCTTCTTTTTTTTTTTAAACATAGCACTGTGTTGGTATTGCTAAGGCAATGAGAACATCAGAGAAAGGTACCTGCTGACCTGGGGTGAGGTTGAGGAAAGTCTCCCAGATTCTTCCCTTCTTAATTCCAAGAAGGTTTGCCCAGAGCCAGAGATTTGCCGTGGACTTTGACAAGATAACTCTTCCCATAATAAAAGATTGTAGAAAAGAGAGGCAAAGAGTACAGTGAAGAAGAATCTATTTGGAAAAGAAGAGGGGAAAGGTATGAAAAGGACAGTGTATGGCAACCACAGCCAGTCTCCAGAGATCAATATGATGTGATTGATTCATTCTATACATTGGCGACAGGCTCTTCATTGACAGAACCAGTCTGTATTCTTGAACCCATCCATTCTTATTTTAATTTTTACTCTTTTAAAAGTCTCTTTATTTTCTGTTTACTAAGAGGACAATCCTTATATAAAGGCTGCACTGCTAATCTATGTGTGTTTTTGCTAAAATGGAGGAGAGACATTTGGGGAGCACTTAGAAGGGGGAAAGAGAGGGAGATTTTGAAACAGCAGTTAAATTTTGCCCATAATCCACTGATTAAGAATTTGGAAAGAGAAATTTATGTATTTATTTTTACAATTTACCAGGGGAGAGAGAATGCTTATATTGGGATGTAGTTAGCAATGAATGAGTCAGCGGTGTTTGCATGGATGCTGACTTCTTGGGCTAGTATGGAGCCCTTGTGATCCCTCACAAGAGTGTTTAGGGAAGAATAACCAAGCTCTTCAGAAAGAAGAGGGGAGAGTAAGCATGATAGCTAACACTTCTCACCAGCACAGTGCCATCCATCCATGAAGACTGTTTAAAAGTCAGAATATCTGTAAGTGGCACTCTTATGTTTTGGAAATGATTAATGGCAGGAATGAGCATAGTCATCCCTCCATAGTACATTGCCTCCGAGACAGTTTTCACCAAGCACCATGATGAATATTGTTAAAAGTTGCATTTATCTACCCCTTGTTTAGAGCTCATTGATCAAACATTTTTGAGTGCCTATTACACACAAGGCCCTTTTTGCCATCAGGGAGTTTACAGTCTATTTAAGTGAAGGGAATAGGGATAGAATACTAAGAACTTGGAGGTCATCCAATTCAACCCCCTCCTTTTATAGGGAAGAGAGGGGGGAAGTAACTTGAAGATGACACAGACAGGAAGTGCAGAACCAAGATTCAAACTAACTCCAGAATCAGCATTCTATCCATGGGGCAATGGAGCTTTTCAGTGTACAAAATGCTTCACAGTGACACGAGGGAGGAAGGTCTGCGCCATCATTTCCAAGTGTTCAACCTGCTTTTTAGTGTCACCTTGCATGCCAGGAACTGGGAATGAGGAAAGCAAACATATCCTCCATGGGGCCTATATTCCAACCATCTGTGGACTGACACAAATTTGTCTTTAAGAGTATTTTATCTGACTGGCTCGCTTTTACCTTCATTCAGCTGGAAAAGTCTTTGGAAACTTGTCATGGAATTTAGATTTATGTATTTAGTTACTCAACCTGCTCACAGACTTAGCTAAAGAATAGTTCTGAAAGAGCAGAACATTTCCCTGAAACAGAAATGAAAAGTAAAGTAATAAGAAACAATATCAGCCTACGTGTCTTAATGAGTCAGTCTCCTCCTTCTTCTCTAATTTGGGAAATGAATCTGTCCATACTGTTTCCTCCTCATTCTGGTCTGTAAGCAGAAGGAGGAGATTGGAACCTTTAGTTTGTAGGTAGTCTTGGCTTCCCTGCTTGATAGCTTTATTCCTTCCTAGCCATTCTGAGTTTCTTTGCTGCTCTCATCTTGACTCTTCAAGTGGTCCTAGCCCCATAAAAAATTCCATCAGTTTTCCATCTTCCTCAATCCCATTGATACTATCTGCCCTAGTGGCCAACACTCCTTCCAGAATTGGAGTTCTTCTTCCAAAGCATGTTTATTCACCAATTTCCAAGCATCTTGCCTACTATTGTCTTTCCCTGTTTTAGCCCTGCCTCAGCTGTACCATACAAACTAATACTTTAGAAGTATGCTAAGGGCAGCTAAGTAGCACAGTGGAGAGAGCACTGGCCCTGAAATCTGGAGGAACTGAGTAAAAATCTGGTTTCAGATACTTAACTTATTAGCTGTGTAATCCTGGACAAGTCATTTAATTTTGATTGCCTTGCCAAAAATAATAACAATGTTTTGTGTAAAAGTTTACATTTGTGTATAATCAATGTTACACACTTAAGGCATATTATTGAAATATTAAAATGGTTTTTGGTTTTAAAAAGTATGCTAGCTGGTGTACCATATGTGTAGATGAAACAGGTATACTATATAGTCAATCAATTAGTCAACTATCATTTATTAAACACTTATAAAACATGTCTAAGGCAAGTTAAACTCTAGGATATAAAGAAAGTCAAAAAGTAAGCAATCACTACTCTTAAGGGTATGTATATTCTTTTTTTTTAGTTTCCTCATTTTTATTTTATTTTTAAAAGCATTTTATTTTCAAAATATATGCATAGTTTTCAACATTCATCCTTGCAAAACCGTGTGTTCCAAATTTTTTTCTCCCTTCTTCCCCCCATCCTCTCCCCTATATGGAAAATAATCCAATATATGTGCAATTCTACATATATTTACATATTTATCATGCTATATAAGAAAAAATAGACCAAAGAGGAAAAAAATGAGAAAGAAAACAAAATGCAAGCAAACAACAACAAAAAAAGTGAAGATACTACATTGTGATTCACACTCAGTCCCCACAGCCCTCTCTCTGGGTGCAGGTGGCTCGCTCCATCACAAGACCATTGGAACTGTCCTGAATCAAGGTATGTATGTTTTAATGAGGCAAATTCCATATAAATAACTAGGTAGAGGAGGTGACCATTCAGATAGTGATAGTGAGGGATAATTGCTGGCCATCCTATACGCCATCAAATCCAAGAGATGCCAAGAAAACCCTCACTCAGCACACTGATCAGTAACTTAGAATTTAACAAAGAATATGAACAAGCAAGACCATACATGATGAAAAGGTATGGATGACTTTCTGGAGAGAGGATCAATATCAGTGAGACAATAAACATTTATAAAGTTCCTACTATGTGTTAGGTACTGTGTTAGGGGCCAGTGATAGAAAAAATGGCAAAAGACTCTGAAAGAGTTCATAGACTTTGTCAGAAAGATCATGGATAAAATATTGAAATATATTATGATTACTATTAGTTCATTATACATCTCTTTTTCCACAAAGAGATGTGAGGCTAAAAAATATTTGTGACCTATATGGCTTGTTTTATTTTTATCTTATTTTTATTGTCTTTTGTTTCTTACACACCTTCATTTTTGAGGATGTCTCCTTCCATCATCTAGCAAGACATATCTTGTAATAGAGCTTTAAAAAAATAAAGAAAAAAAAGGAAAACCAACACACTGATCATATATGCAATGCTTTGAATCCACAGTTCCCCACCTGTGCAGAAAAGGGAGGAAAATACATTTTCTCAAGTTTTTTTTTTCCAAGGCTAAGCTTGGTGATTATAATTATACAACATTCAATTTCATTTGAAAAACTTTTTCTGAATATTTTTAAAAATCTTTTATTGATTCTCTTTTAAAGTTTATTTTCATTGATGCTATTTTATTTTATTTTTTTTCATTGATGCTATTTTAGTAAGTGTTTTATGGGCAATCATTTTCCCTCATGAAAATGCATCTCCATTTCATGATGATAATTGGGGGAAAGTAGGTTGTGGTTTACAGAAATTCCCTTCCCAGTCAGCATTTCAGGAACACATCACGCCAGAGATATGAAAGATGCAAAGGAAACTTACTTGTGACTGATAGTCCCCAGATGACTTCAATATTATGGGAACGAGAAAGGTTTAACAACACAAGCATTTGTGAAAGTGTCAGATACTGAACTAAAATCCAAGGTTTTAAGGACACTTGGCAAAAATGTGTCAGTGTCCTCCCCAGAGGATTTTGGATACACAGAGAAGTTCCATCTTAAATCTTGGCAATGGCTCTTAGGTATAGAATAGCAGCTAGGTAGCTTTCTGAATTGGGGAGAGACTTCATTCTTGGGCTACAGAGACACTGAAGAATGAATTTGGCAATAGAAAATGAGCCCCTACAATCAACAGCAGCCCCAATATAGAGTAGAAACTAATTTGTAAAATACCACCGAGGAAAGTAATAGGATATTATGAGCAAAAAAAAAAAAAAAAGAAAAGAAAAGAAAAGAAAAGAAAATGAGCCCCTAGGTAGAAAAAAAAAAGACCTAGGGTTTAGTCCTGGCACTAAGCTAACTTCTATTATCACAGGCAAGGCACTTCATCTTTGCAAGGTCCTTGTTCCTAAACCTCAGTTTTCCCTTCTGTAAAATCATGTGGTTGGACAAAATGGTTTCTGAGGGTCTTCTGACATGTTTCAGTTCTGTTTTTAGCAAATAGGAGAACTATTTGCAGTTCTCTGAAAATCATTGGAAAATTCCTTGAGTTAGAAAGTAGCTGAGGTCCTCTTGGTGTCTGCTCTTTTTGCCACCCCCAGGAAACAGATATGAACACAGACATGGAAGCTGATGTACCCACATTGTTTTTATAACATTCTTTCCCGGGTATGCTCACTCCATGTCTATATTCCCCCAAATTAAAGCATGGACTAGAGCCCAACTATGAGAAGAATTTCCTGCAGTCAGTGCAGTGGCAGGCGTAGCTCTGGTCTTCGTGGCTTGGGAAGGAGGTTGGGTTAGACCAAATTGGCTGGTGGCCGTTGTGGGTGATTTGTCAGAATGCCTGGGGTGATGGTTTGGCAACTCCTGTAGGCAGCTGTTTCTCCTGGATGCTAAGGGACTCTCTGTGCCCAATATACCCAGGATCTCTAGCCCCTAATCAGGACTGTACTCAGTGCCATTATACCACCTGCCTTACCCTGATTACTCCAATTTTCCTGAACTACAGAGGAAAAAAATTAATGAAGGGAGAGTAAATTTGGTCTATGTTGGGGTAGGACTTTATTATTCACAATATGAGGGAGATGGATTAAAATTCCTTCCAGCTCTAAGTCTTTTCTCCTTTGAGATTTGTGTGATCTTGAGCAATTCACTTCTCCCGGATGGGCCTCAGTTTCTCTGGTCAATAAAAATGGGATAATAATCCCTGCCCTTCCTCCCCCCAAATCATTCTAGAGTCATAGGTTTAGAACCGGAATGGAACATTAAATATGATATGTATATGCATATATATACATATGTGTGTGTGTATACACATACATATATGTGTGTTTTACTATCTTTGTAATCTACTTTTTGGAATTTCACATTTTGGAAAAGAAAGGAAGAGATCTAGCCTCTTACTACATGCCAGAGGTTATACGCCACTGTGGTAAGAGCCACACTTGGATCACCCCCCAGGATGGGAAAGGGGTGGTAAGGGGAATATGCCAGAGGGGAATGTGGCCTGCCTTGGCCCAAGGCCCACCTCCCTATCCCACAAGCTACATCCTCTCTCTTTGCCTCTGTCTAAATTGCTTTTTCTCTGAGCTTTTCTCTGTCTCCACTGTGTGGGGGAGGGAGTGTGTGCATATTGGGGTGGGGGGAAGATGCATCCTTTGGTTCAATTTATCCAAGATTTCCATTTTGTGCTACTAATATTTGCTCATCCCAAATATATCTCTGTGCTTGTGTATGTCTCAACCCAACCCATTTCCTCTCTGCCCGGGGGAGTCCTCCAAGTAGAGAGACAGAAAGGATGAACTTATTGTTATTCTGGTCCCCCCAAGATGACCAAGTCATCTTGCAGCTCTCCAGGTAAAATCAGGCTTCCCATTCCAGGTCCAAAGACAGGGGGAGCCACTCCTAAATGCCCTCTTCTACTGGCACTGACGGCCGGTCCCTTCCCCCAAACCTCGGAGGCAGCTGAACCAGACTTAGTGTAGGCTCTACCACCAGCTCAGTTGGGGAACAGGGTATGAAGAACTCCAGATGGGAAAAGGGGACCAGACCCTGACTTCCTAGAAGCCTCCAGACCAGGTAAAAGCAAGTATACATGGGACCACCACCAAAAGCAATTCTTTCTCTTCCACCCCCCTCCTGTCCCTGCCAATTACATGCCAGTCCTTCTTCCACAGTCCAGAAAACTGCATCCCTGGGAACTCTGACAAGATGAATCTGGATCAGCCACAGGGTCACATCTCCCTTGAGGTTTTCTTTATTGGACACTGATAGGCACTGACAGCATTAAACCTAAAAAACTTCCTCTCAATCCCTCCCCCTCCTCCAAGATGGCTGTAGATTCCAACAGCTGGAATTTCCTTCTACCTTCCCCCACTGCAATTGCTACTCCATGTCCTAGAGCCTTTGGGATTCAGGCCTTGGGGTTCCTAGATGGGACATGTGGAGATGTTGCTGCTAGCTGAGGGGCAGGGCTGAAGTCTCAGGTACAAACTAGCAGCTTGCAGTGGGCTCCCAGCTAAAGCAGCCCTGGGGTTTCCTGCAGCTGCCCAGGTGAGTTCCTGGCAGGGCTGAGCTCTGGTCACCAGCCCTCTGCCAGGCCCTCCACCCCACTGGCTGCCTTACACTCCCAGACTCTGGCTCACTCCAGCCATGGAAACTTGTACTTCAGCCCATAAAAATGTGGTTGCAGGAAATGAGCTTCTGTGGTTGCCAGATGTTGAAAGTTCTACAGACAGCGGCTGCTTTCTTCCTCGAGTCTTCTTGGGGAAAAAGAAAAATGTGGTCCTTTGGGGCAGGATGCAAGGGGCCTTAGGGCTTTCTTTCTGGCCTCTACAAGTCCCCCAATTCTCTAGGTTCTTAGGGAGGCAGCTGAGTGTGAGACAGACACCCAAAAGGGCAATTATCTAGCTCTGTCCTGAAACAGACTACACACCCCACACTGGGCTCATTAATGTGATTGGTCATGAGGAAGACTGGACCAGAGTGTAGTTAACTGCCTTGGAGCCTCCTTCTTTCTCCAGACTTCCCTTCCCTTCTGCCCCTACATGGACCCAGCACTTCAGTGAGCCATCACCACCTCCCCCACCTTCCTGGCCCTTCCACCCCCTCCCAAGATGGCAAACATTCTGGCCTCATATTTGCTCCTTCAAATGCTTTTTCCTTCCCTCCTTTCAAATCCCATCCTTCTTCCAAGGGCCAGCTCAGGTCTGGCAGCATCCAGAAAGCTTCTCCTGATCAATACAGTTCCTACTGATCTCTATTTCCTTTGGATTACAACTTTCTCTGCACCCCACTCATTGGCCACGTAGCAAATCTTACTATTTATTCTTAGTTTTGTTTTTTCTTCAACTATCTTGCGTTTCTGCCAGCCTAGATAGACTGTGAGTTTTTCCGTGGCTTTCACCGTTTCCTCTCTAGGACAGAGTCTGGCAATTTGGTCTTTTTCCAGACTGTACTCTCCCTGGGGGCACATCAAGACATGTCCCTTGTCTCTCTCAAAAGCAATCCCTGCTTGAGAATGGCAGGGGACATGAGACAGGGAATGATGTCGGATTAAACTCGGCTTTCTTCTCCCAACCCGATCTAGTAAGAACCCCAACATTTGCACGGCTCGAGAGTATATGTGCAGCTGGTGGAAAAAAAGGTAAGATGCCAGACCTGAAAGGTAAGATGATTCAGCTCAAAGGCCTTAGTGCAGCTGGCCCAGGGCAAGGGCAGGGAACTCTCCGAGTCCCTTAGGTGGGTTCCAGAATTTAACAGTGGCCAAGGAATTTGTGGAGAAGAACACTGTAAGGACAGCCTGACTGTTCCATTGTTTTATTGGAGACATAAATAATAGAACCAAGAGGCCTTATGGTTTATGTTTGATTTTGTTTGTGTGTTTTTATAAAAAAAAAAAGTTAACATATCACCAGTTCCCTTACACGTTTCTTTTCTATGGAGCAATATATACAGCTTTTCATATATATATATATAATATTTATATATAATATATATTTTCAATAGATAACTACATTCAAGTAACAAAACATGGGATTTACAATCTCCTTCTTCAATAAGAGGAGCAGAAAATTCACACATGATTCACAGAGGAAGGTACCTAAAACCCCAATCATGCAAAAGACCTGCTGCCTATGAGCATAGAAGCAGCTAGAGAAATAATTACAATCACACTGTTGCATATTATGGGGGCCCAGGAGAGGGCTGAGAGGGGGCCAGGAGAGATCCTAGCCCTGCTCACCCTGGGGGACTGGTACACCTAGTTAGCTAGCACTGGTGGGCTTTTTGACCAACGGGGTAGTGGATTCAACAAAACACTCATTTCTCCAAGAGCCGCTCAAATTTGGGGTTGACAAAGGAGAAGCCGGCAAAGGCTGTCTGGTCCATAGAATCGATGAGATTCTTGTCACTGAAGGATAGGCGGGCCTTCTCGCTCAGGAACTCACGATCAAAATTGTTGAAATCACCAGCTGACTTCTGTGATATGAAGAAAAGGAGTAAAAAATGTGAGAAATCAGTGAGCAGGAGGCAGGACCTTGGGCCAGGAGAAGGCCATATACTTTTCCCTCTCATAAGTCATAGCTATGGCCATGATCCTAGAATCTCTCCTAAGAGGAGAACATAATGTGTTTACACATTGGATTTAACATATTTTAACATGTATAACATATATAGGATTGCTTGCCATTTAGAGGAGGGGGTGAGAGGAAGGAGGGGAAAATCTGAAACACAAGGCTATGCAAAAGTCAATGTTGAAAAATTATCCAGGCATATGTTTTGAAAATAAAAAGCTTTAAAAAAAAAAGAGTAGAATATAATGGAGAGAAAGGAAAGGAGGACCCTAGGTACCTAAGAGAATGAGTAGATAGGGAAGCCTAGAAAACCTTTCTAGTTTTCTGGGTCTAGCTTTTTAACTACATGGACCACTTCTGCTCCTTTAGTTATAAAACCTTCTGCTGCTGTTAGTTCCTCACTTGTGATATCAAAGGTAGGAAGCCAGTCTCAAAAATGTGAGATGCCCTTCCCTTCCCCATACAATCCCTTGCCTTTTCCGCATCCCTGAGAGATGCCTTCATGCATGGAAGGATGATAGATGCAGGAGTTCCATCTATTAACTCCCAGAGGAATGGTGACAATGTGATCCAAATCCTAATGGGTGACTTCTCATACCTCCTGCTGCCATTGCCTGAAACCTCATGCCCTGAACTCTGGTTATATTCCCCCCCCCCACATCAAGTCCCACTTTTGGTTGTCTTGGCCATGGTGCCTTTGTGGGGATGGCTACTCTTCTAGCTTTGGAAGCAGTAGCTGACATCCTACATGGGAAGGGGAGGTAGCAGATGCTCTACTGCTCTCCCTTTTATCTCCCTTTCTATGTTCTCACCCTGAGTTGTCTCAAGTCAAACAACAGGTGCCTTGAGTTAAAACAGGCTACACAAAGGCCTATTGCTTTGCAGGGAATGACTTGCCCAATTCTTTTGTGAAGCCCAAGTATCAGAACAAAGATAACCCTAAAAGGAGACAGACAATGCCACAGAAGAACAGCTTGGATCTGATTGATCCCCACACTGTCTCCTGCCCAGGAGTCCTAAATCTAAGTTAAAGGGAATAGTAGAGAAAGGAAAAGGAAGAATCTTGGAAGGGGGCTGCATGGTGGTGGTAGTGCTTATACATCTCATACAGATATATAACTCTTGCAGTATATGTTTTCTCATGTATTTCTGCCCTACTTCCCCTTCCCAGGCAAGACTGTCAGTGTGTGTGTGTGTGTGTGTGTTTGGTGAGGCAATCAGGGTTAAGTGACTAACCCAGGGTCACACAGCCAGTAAGTGACAAGTGTTTCAGGAACACAGTTCCTTCTGACTCTAGTGCTGATGCTCTGGCCACTACACACCTAGCTGTCTCTAAAGACAGAGTCTGGTTACATGTGAATCTGAATCCTTCAGAATATCTGGCTTGAGGTTAGTAGATACAAATAGGCATTCAATCAATATCTTTTCATTTAATTCAAATCAATTCATTGAGCACCTATTATATTCCAAGTCTGGGGATATGAGGACAAAAATTAGATAGTTGGTGCCTTCATGGAGTTTACTTGAATGATAGGATAGGAAACCTGCTCAGTTGAAGAGCCAAAAAGAACAAAGGGATTGAGAAGGAAAAGTCAGAGAAAAAGACCAGGGGCAGCTAGGTGGCGCAGTGGTTAGAGCACCAGCCTTGAAGTCAGGAGGACCTGAGTTCAAATCTGATCTCAGACACTTAACATTCCCTAGCTGTGTGACCCTGGGCAAGTCACTTAACCTCAATTGTCTCAGCAAAAACAAGCAATAAAAAAAAAAAAAAAAAAAAAAAAAGACCAGAGGTGAGATGGTAAAAACAGAAGAAGTGGTGGATGGAAGGAAGGCAGGAAAACCTCAAGTTTGGAGGTGGATTTGGGGAAGGGTAGGGGAGTGGAAAAGTAAGAAGAATCAGAACCAAGTAACAGCAAGGCAGTGGACCCACTTACCACTTTGGGCTTGAATGGCGGCTCTACTTCCCGCTTCTCCAGAAGAGTCCAGTTGATAGTCTTGAAGAATGGATGGACTTTGATATTACCTGTTACTCCCAGTCTCTTGGTGGGATCCCTTTCAAACAGCTTTCAAACAAAGAACATTGTAGTTGTATTAGAAAGTTATATAAACACATGTTTAAATTCAAGCTCAGACAAGTTTGCAGAGAACAGACTACGAGAATCAATCACTGGGGCGACTTAAGTGATGGACAGAGTGGGATTTGCATCAAAGAAGCTGGCCGTGGTCTTCCCCAAACCTGGTTCTAGATACCCTAGCCAGAAATAGAAGCTTGATCTGGAAGCAGGTATGCAGGGGTGACTAAGGTCTGACGAGTGAGTCAAGATGTTCTTCTTGTTGGAAATAAGATTCTGTTTATTTTTCTATAATGCTTCATGGTTACGTAGGACCTTTATGTCCATTATCTAAATGAGATAATCTTCAAAATAATCCTGTGCTTGGAACCATCATCCCTGTTTTAACGATGAGGAAAAGTAAAGCCCCGAGAGAGAGAAGTAATTGCCTATGGCATAGGGCTAGCAGGCAATAGCGCTGGGGCCAGAAGGAGAAGAGGCCATTTTGGATGAGGTAATTTCCACCAGTTTAGAATACTCATCCTTGATCACTGTATATGGCAACAACAAGATTATATGATGATCAATTCTGATGGATGTGGCTCTTTCCAACAATGAGATGATTCAGATCAGTTCCAATAATCTTGTGATGAAGAGAGCCATTTATATCCAGAGAGAGAACTGTGGGAACTGAGTGTGGACCACAACATAGCATTTTCACTCTTTCTGCTGTTGTTTGCTTTTATTTTGTTTTCTTTCTCAGTTTTCTTCCCTTCTTGATCTGATTTTTCTTGTGCAGCAAGATAATTGTATAAATATGGATTTTATGGATTTAAATATATTTTAACATATTTAACATGTATTTATCTACCATCTAGAGGAAAGAATGAGGAGGAGGAGGGGAAAATTTGGAACTTAAGGTTTTGCAAGGGTCAATGTTGAAAAATTACCCATGCATATGTTTTGTAAATAAAAAGTTTTAATAAAAAATAATACTCATCCTTGATTTTTTACCCATATAAATTCTACCTTAGAAGAACTGAGCTGAGAGCTGATTTGCATCCTCTAACAAGAATAATGACTACTTCCAGGCAAAAGTGATTTTCTTTTTCTTTTTCTTTTCTTTTTTCAATTTTTTTTTAACATTTTTAAAACTTTGAATTCCAAATTTTATCCTTCTTCCACCCCTCTCCCACAGAGAAGGCAAACTATTTAATATAGGTTATACACATGTAGTCATACAAAACATTTCCTTATGAATCATTTTGTGAAAGAAAACACAGACCAAAAAAAACCCTCAAGAAAAATAAAGTAAAAAAGTATGCTTCAACCAGCCCTGAATTCAGGAGGACCTGAGTTCAAATCTGGTCTCAGACACTTAACAAGTACTAGCTGTGTGACCCTGGGCAAGTCACTTAACCCCAATTGCCTCAGCAAAAATAATAATAATAATAATAATACAAAGAATGTGAATAGTATAATAAAGTCTAAAAGTAGGGAAAAAAAGTATGCTTCAATCTGTATTCAGACACCATCAGTTCTTTTTCTGATGTTGGGTAGCATTTTTCACCATAAGGCCTTCAGACTTGTCTTGGATCATTGTATTACTGAGAACAGCAAGTGATTTTCTTTTTCTTCTGGGTTCTTGTAATCTTAATCCATCCTCTGGATGAATCTGGAATCCTCCATCCATCTCTGTTCTTTTACTTTGAGTAATATGTGGTGACTTGTCTCCTGACTTAAGACTTGGGGATTTCTGAGGGCAGGCACTTTGTGTTTTGAGCTTCTCTGTATATGTCAATACTTGGACACACAGGAGGTACCTGGCCACCTTGGTAACTAGAAAGATGGCATGAAATGCACACAGAAAGGCCAAAGTGAATGAGCTCTAGATTTTCCATTGGGAGTCCAAGCTCAAATATTGGCTCTACTACAACCAGCCTATGTGACCTGTGTGACCAGTCACTGATTTAACCTTTCGGGGTCTTGATTTCCTCATCTGTAAAAAAATGATGGCGGGAGAACTAGATGACGTCTAAGGCTCCTTCCAGTTCAGAAGAATGTTCCTTCCAGGCAATGAGTAAAAAGGCAATTGTGGTTGAAGAACCAAATGTCACTCATTCAGACAGACTAACTTTAGGGGTGACTAGGCCAAACTGGCTGACACTGGGAATAATGGAATGCTTCTAAAGCCATGTGGCTTTATTATTATGGAATTTATATGAATACATGGCACATATATATTTATGGAATGAGAGCTAACAAAGACGATCCAGGTGGCAGTCTCACAGACCTGATTTAATGAATGCTTACGAACCAACTGCATTATTTGTCTTCAATTAAATGCGGTCTTGGAAGAGAGTTTGAGGGCTTATAAGAAGAGACTGTTCTCTTAAGTAGGTTAACCCCACCCTCTCCCCAGTGCTCTGGAGATGATTCCTTTGCTCCAAAATAAACGTTCTCCTCCTTTCCTGCAGCTCCTTCCCTGCCCCCATCCCTAACCCGGCTCAGTGGCTTTGGATTTTGAAGAGTCATGGCTCTAAGGAGTACGTAGTGACCCAGAGGTCATGCCTCTGGAAGGAGTCCAAACCCCAATTCCTGCCCGTGACTAAGAACAGATGCTGTCCTTAAAGGGAAGAATGGGAATTCTTGCTCCTTTCTCATAAGTTTCACGCCTTGGAGAGCAGCATCCGTTAGATTATGAGCTCTTCGAAGAGAGGGACTATCTTCTTCCCTTCTTTGTATCTCCCAGAACTTAACAAAGAGCCTGGTGCATAGTAGGAGCTAAATAAATGCTTACTGATTGATCTGAGCAGCTAAACTGCTCAGTGGTTAGAGTACTGGAAAAGTTAGGAAAAACTGAGTTCAAATCTGACTTTAATCTCTTGCTAGTTTTGTGAGTTTGGGCAAGTCACCTAACTTGTCTGCCTCAGTTTCCTTACCTGTAAAATGTAAATAATAATTGCACCCACCTCTCAGAACTGTTGCAAAGAAAAAATACTATCCACAAAGTGTCTGCAAACCTTAAATTGCTATATGGATGCTGGCTTTTATTAGCTGTTCTGTTCCTCATGACCTTGCTATCCTTGTCTAGGCTCTTCCTTCTCCCTGACAATGTTCTGCCACCAGTCAAGGACTCCATACCTTCTCCAGGATGTCTTTTGATTCCTTGGTGATCCATCGTGGGTAATGGGGTGTGTCCACACGGATGGACTCGAAGAGCTCATCCTCATCATCGCCGTGGAAGGGGGATTGCCCAATGAGCATTTCATACAGGAGGACGCCAAAGGACCACCAGTCCACTGAGAACGTATACTTCAAGCCCTGCAGGATCTGTAGGAGCGAAGTAGAAAGGCTGGGGTCAGGGCGGGCAGAAACTGCCTCGGGGATGGGCATGCAATAGTGAGGATACTAGGCTAAGTCCCCCTTATTCACAGTCATACCCACTGAGATTCCCTGAGTCCCTTTGGATCTAGAAGGGACCCTAAGAGGTCACCACGTTCAACTTCCTCATTGGATGGAGAAGAAAACTGAGTCCCAGCCAGAGAGAAAAGAATAGTCCGAGTTCAGATTGGTGGCAGAGGCAGGGCTGGGACTTAAGCCTTGGCGCTCCTAGATCAGTAGCTTTTTTCCACGCCATCCTTCCTAAGGCCTCATCCACCTCAGACATTTTTACCTCCTCTGCTAAAGGAGCAGAAAGCTAATCCCCCCCTGCCCCTGCCCCTGAATTCCTCAAAGCTGATTAATCCATTTGGTGGGAGCAGGGAGATGTGGGACACCAGGCCCAGAGAGAAAGAGTCGCTCATCCAAGGTTACAGAATGATCTAAGGGGCAGAAGGTCCAGGTGTCCCACTGGGTGACAGTTCAGAGCCTTGGAGCTGGCCAGGGACAGAGAAAGAGTAGCTGCTTCATGGTTCTGGGGCGTTCCTGTCGGGGTCTAACAGGCAGGGACTGGCCAAAGCTGGGGAAGGGGGTCCCTTCTTGAACCAACTGATGCTCTGAGTTTCACAAGGTAAGTCCCCCTCCTTAGCTGGGGTAGGGATGCCCAGGCCCGCTCACCTCGGGGGCAATGTAGTCTGGTGTACCACAGAAGGTGCTGGCCCTGTTCTCCCCCACCACATTCTCCTTGCACATCCCAAAATCAGCGATCTTGATGTGGCCTTCTTTATCCAGCATCACATTGTCCAGTTTGAGGTCCCTGTGGGATAGTATGATAAAATAAAGGGATCAGCGAGCCAGCCTGCTATAGCAGAGGAGACCAGGCCCCCAGGTTCCCATCTTCTCTATCCTCGGCAAAGAAGTCCAGAATTTAGGATGTTCTCTTCCCAAGCAGGGCAGGAGAGGCCAAGGAGGAAACCCAGAGAAAGGAGTTCTCCTTAAGGTGAGTCTTGGAAAGGATGGGGGGTGAGGAAGAGACAGAGACTCTTCTTCTTCTTCACCATGTGCCCCCGTCAGAGGAAGACTGATTAAATGGATTCCTTCTCCTTTCCCTACCTCACGGGCATGGGCCTTTGGTCCCTGGGTTTCCAGAAAGATCTCTTCCTCAGTTCTGCTGACCCTGGCCTGTCTGCCCCGGCTTCAACTCACCTCAAGTATTGATTAAGCATCTACTGCCAGCAGAACCCTGCACTCCAAGCTGGGCAACACCTGGCTAAGAAGGTCTCTGTGTTCTTGGCGCTCCTAGTTGCCCTGTATCCCCAGCCCCCACTCCTGGCCACCTCCAGCCCATGACTCACCTGTAAATTATGCCTTTGCCGTGTAGGAACTGTAAACCACACAGGATCTCAGCACTGTAAAACCTGTCCAAGGGAGGCAGAGGGGGGAAAGAGAGTTGGCCACTCTCAGAGACAGTGGGAGGGCCTATGAGGGATGTCAGGGCTGTTGAGGGTGTTTAGGGTCTTGGTGAAAGAGAAAAGCATGGTCCAGGGCATGCAGGGGGTTCAAGCCACTGAGGAGTTAGTGATGGCTATCAGAGAGTTGACTACTGGAGTTAAAAGCAACTATTTTAGGACTACTTTGGTGTATAGAAGTAAGGTCATGGTGAGGTAGATCATGGTGATGGGGATGCTAAGTTCACTGGGGGGCTCAAAGTCACAGTGGAGTTTAGGCTCATCTGGAAGATGGAGGGATACGGAGGGAGTGGTTAAGTCCATGAGCAGTATGGCCAGTAGTGGAGGTGGCTAGGGTGGGGGGAACAGGTCAGGGGAAGGGTATTAGGGCTATGGAGGAAGCTATTATTGTTGGAAGAGGATTAAAGCAAAGAGGAGGGCCATCAGAAAATGTCAGATCCTCTCTGTTTGGGGTTTCGGTCATGGCAGGGAAATTAGGTTCAAGACAGGAGTTGGCTATAAGCAGTAGGCTCTAGCCCCACACAACAGGGCCAGCGCAAAGGGAATATTTATTAGAGGTTTAAGATCAAGGGGAGAGGATTAAGTTTATGGAGGATAAATCATGACCATAAGAGCAGGTTGAGTCTCTTTCAGGCATCATGGGAATGGGATAGGATAGGAAGTGACTTAGAGATTTGCCACTTTTGCCCGAATCCTCGCCTCTCTTTCATCCCAAGGCTTACACCCCTCTCTTTCTGTCACTATCAGGCCAAACAAAGACCATGGGGAGGAAGTGAAGCTTGAATGCATACAGTATCACAGGAGAATTTCTATGGAGGTACAGACTGGACCCCAGAAATCATGCTGGGCTAAGGGCCAATCCTATATCTAAACTCTCTTTCCCCAAAAGAAAATTGCCTCAGTGTTCCTTAAACCAACTTAGAGAGATGACTTTTTCTCTTCTAAAACAAACTGGAAGACTGAGTTCCTCAAAAGCAGGATGTGACGCGGAGGCTAGCCAAGTTCAACGCCACAGAAACAATTCTGGACAAAAGTCAGGAGTCAAAGCCCAACTTCTAGTTTCAACCTGGTCCCAGCTTAATATGTGACTGTGTAGTCAAATAGGATCATTTATGTTTAAGTGCTATTTAAATGCAAGGTGTTATTATTGTCTCTCTGGGTCTCATTCTTCTCATCTGTAAAAAGGGGACAATCATCTCTGGCATGCCCTTTTGGTGTGAGGATCCAGTAGGAGAATGAACATGAAAGGAAAAAATCCTTTATCATTCCTCCGCACCACCAGGAGGAAAAAAAAAAACAAAAAACTGAGGACATTGGAGCAGGAAAATCTGGGACTCTAAGATCAACTCTTCCAATCTCCTAACCCCTGACTTTTTTTTTTTTTTTAACAGGTGAGGAAACTAAGGAGCAGAATGGGAAGGGACCCTTTAAGGTCACAGATAATTTGAGACAAGGCTAGGACATAAGCCAATACTTCTGCTCATGGGCTCGTGGTCAATCTACTGCAACTTCTAAAAGGGGATGATCTGAAGGGTACCAAGAATGCTTTATCTGGTGCAAATCTTTACTTCCTTAGTCCTAATCCCTTCGGCTCAAACTAGGGTAAGAATAACTTCCTAGGAGAGAAAGGTCGAGGAATGAAGGGTCCAGGAGCCCCTGCAAATTTTCCACTAAGCAAGGGGAATCTTTTTTCCATTATTCAGGAACAGCTGGCCCATCACTCACGTGGCTCGGTACAGGTCAAAGCGTCCTTTATCCTGGATGTGAAACATCAGGTCCCCTCCATTGAGGAATTCCATCACAAAGAACAGGTGATCCTGGCCAGAAGGGAAGAGTGTTGAACATAGGGGCACAGCCCACCATATTGGGACCGTAGGCAGATCACCTATGGAGTACCCCTGTGGGCCATGCTGGACAAGTCGATTCAACAAGCACTAATTATTTGTCAACTATGCCCTAGGAGATAAAAGACAAAAAATAGCCCCTTGCCCTCATGATCTTATATTCTGCTGGAACAGAGGAAGAAGGGAGTGAGATGGATAACAGTAAATAAAACTGCTGTAAGACTTTTGGGTCACCCTGTGGAAGTAAGCTGTTACTCTTCCTTCTATTATGGTTACTGCTGCTGCTGCTACAGGAAGTGTAGGATGATGTAGGAAGTATAGACATGGGAAGGAACATGAACTAAGGGGCTTGAGGAAGGCTTCCTGGAGAAGGTGGCACTTGAGAGAAGCCTTGAAAGAAGCTGAAAAGGCAGAAGCAAGGAAGGAGAACAGAATGGGGGACAGTCTGTGCAAACACAAGAAGGTGACATGGATTGGCCAAGTCTGGGGAAAGGACACTGTGGTGAGAATGGTGTATGAGAAGGAGAGAAATAAGAAAGTAAGCCTGGACTGTGTCAGACTGTGAAGGGACTTAAATGCCAGAGAGGAGTTTATATTTTATCCAAGAAGGAATAAGGAGTCACTCAGAGAGGGGGTGTGCTGGAGCCAGCTTGAGCAGGAGCTGGTTGATAAAATTTTCAGTTCGAGCATTTACATCTCAGAAATCAGCAAACTACAAATCAGAGTTGATTTATTATTTTGCTGACTGTCTAGACTTAAAAAAGTAATGGAGAAAATGCTGATTAAATATAAAAGTGTGCACACACATATTCACCACTCCCACTCTCCTGTTTCCACAGAACTGGTTGTTAAACATTTGCCAGCACAGCTCTGGAAACCACACAAGTTTTTTGAGTTGAAAAGTGAAGAAAGTGTCTTTCCCTTGGAGAGGGAAAGACATAAGGTAAGTTGGTCATCTACTCCTAACCTCGGAAATCCTTGGCTCTGACTTGTCCCTCCCTGAAGGGGAGGCTCTAAGCATGGGGATTCTGTAGGCTAAGTGAAATGGATGGGACACATGACTGGGGAAAGTACCTTGGTTTGAAAGGTACAGTAAAGATGCGTCAGGAATGGGTTTTCCCAGGCAAGCGCCAGCACTCGCTTCTCCACCATGGTGCATTCCACGTCATCATCTATCAGAACGACATCTTTCTTCAGAGCCTTCACAGCAAAGAACTCCCCCTTTCCCTTCAGCTCAGCCAGCAGCACCTGAGTCACCAAGGGAGAAAGGCAAAGGAACTGAAGCAGGACTGAGAAGGCAGAGGAGCCTGCAGTCTGTGCAATTTTACCTTCGTCCCAAAGGGTGAGTGAGACCCTTCTCCCATCATCTCCTCCAAACACTCGCCCACATCTGACCCACATTCCCAACAACACACATGTATAATGCTTCATGACACAGTTGTCCAGATCTGAAAAAAGCTGTGTGTAGATGGACATTGCATCTCAAATCCCATTTTCCCATTGCCTCACAATTATGTTTTCCGAGAAGGATCATTTCTAATGGATCTTCAATAATTCCTATATGCATTAGTGTCTAATTTCTTGCAAATTCTCTACCCCGACTAAGACTGAGAAGATGCTCCCGTGGAAGTTGTTTTTGTCAGCTCCCCCTTTTTTCCAATCCTTCAAACTCTAGCTTCTCCTTTTGACAGCCCCAGAATTAGCTAATCTAATCAAGCCTTAGTAGCTAATTGTTCTCCTTATGAAGATGGGATGCTCCCTCCACTGCCAAGGAGAACCTGTGGACTTTAACCCTGTGACATCATTGCACAAAGTGATCTCTAAGCTCCCTTCTAGCACTGGTTGCCACGGAGGACACCGCTCACCTTCCCAAAGCTGCCCTTGCCCAGAACTTTGTGGAATGTGAAGTTGTCAATGTTGAACCTGGAGGGTGTGCTGCCTTCCCAGATCTTCCCATAGGTCCCATTATCTGTGGGAAGAGAAAGTAACCACTTGAGATCTTTACTCAAGACTTCAACTTTACTCCACACTCCAACATCCACCCACATTTAACTTGGTTCAGAAGTGCCCAAAGGGACTCTTAAGAAGGTGTCTCCCATCAAGGCTGGCTACTCCCCATAGGATTAGACCACTCACAGTTTCCTGAACTCTATACCTTTCCATAAGCTATCTGGACAGAGGCAAGTAGGGAACACAGTGCTGGGCCTGCAGCCAGGAAGACCTGATTTCAAATCCAACCTAAATACTTACTATTGTTACCTAAGGTAAGTAATTTAATCCACTTGCCTCAGTTTCCTCATCTGTAAAATGGTGATAATAGCAGCACCTACCTCTGAAAGTTACTATGAGGACCAACGAGATAATAATTGTAAAATGCTTAGCACAGTGCCTGGCACATGCTGGGTGCTACAGAGATGCTTTCTTCCTTATCTCTGCATCTCTGAATTCTTGTTTCCTTTAAATTCAGCTCAGGTACTACTTCTTCTATGAAGCTTTTCTTGATTGCCCCAACAATAGTCTCTATCTCCTCACATTTCCTTGGATATATTTATTGGTACATACTTGAACCAATATGTTGTATATATATTGATATATGTTGTATCCTTCAAAAAGAACATAAGGTCTTCACAGGCAGGGGCTGCTTCTTTTTTTGCCTTTGCATCTCGAGTGCGTTGCACTCAGTAGTGCTTAGTAAATATTAGCTGATTTGAAGTCCATGTTTTGAAAGCTCACCTGCCATATCTTCCCCAGAGGCTTCTGCTTTCTTCTCAAAGCCCTGATAGATGCCAAAGTTGTCCGGAGATCCTGCATCTGACTTCCGGGAAGACTTCTAGAGAAAGGGAGCAGAGTCAGAAATCAGGGCCAATCCTCAGCTGGAGGGAAGAGCAGATCCTTGTCCCTGACTCCATCATTAAGACAACTTTCCAGAGCTGCTCATGAGGGGGAACCCCTGTTATTTCAACCACAGATTTACTCCATTTTATTCAATAGTTACACGGCTGAAAAGGCTTCACCGAAACCCATTTTCCCACCGATGCCCTGTTTTTCTCAGGATATGTTCATTTCACTTCTTCTAATCTTCACTTCTTCTAAGATTTCTGCTTAAGTTTCTGAACACTTTCCCCACCACTGTACAAGGTTCTTCTTTTAACTTTTTTTCTGAGCCCTGAAATGTTCTGGGGAGTTCTTTGAATGAAGGAACCTGTGGTCTGGTCTTAACATACATCATCTCTTCCCCAACGAGTCCCAAATTTTCTACTCTGCAAATTGGGGCTGGGATTTTCTATCTGTCCTTATCTGATCAGTGCTGGTTAGAGCTTCCCCTTGTCCTAGCAGTAAAACCTCTCCCTGCTCTGTTCCCACAGCCTAGAGGCTGATTTTTTTCCCTCCATACCTGGCTGACTTGGTTTAATGCTTCAGCTAACAGCTTCTGGTTGATGCCGCATAAATTTGCCACTTTGTTCTGACATTTATGATGTACGTTCATCCCACAGTCTAGGGGAGAAAGAAAGTACAGGAGTTTGGAATCTTCTCTGAATCCCACCTGCATTCTCATTCTCATTCTGTAGATCCCAGAGGATCTATAGTTCAGTTGCTCTATAGTTCAAATCTAATCTCAGATACTTATTGACTGTGTGACACTGGGCAAGTCACTTAAGCTCAATCTACCTCAATTTCCTCAGCTGTAAAATAGAGACACAGGATTGTTGTAAGTCTCAAATGAGATAAATCTTTCAAGTTGTTAACACATTGACTGGCCTACTTGAGGTGATCAATAAATACATTATTTCCTTCCTTCCCCAAAGAAATGAGATTTCAGGTGAGAAATTTACATACACCCTGACCTACTTCTATCCAAGAGGTAATATTACATAATGAAAAATAATTGTAATAACTAATATTTATATAAGACTTTAAAATTTGCAAATCTCTTTACCTGTTATATTATTCCATCCTCAAAACAACCCAGTAAAGAAAGTGCCATTATTGTCCCCTTTTTATAGACAAAGAAAAGGATAAGGGTTAAGTGACTTGTCTGAAAGATAAGTATCTGAGGCAAGATTTGACCCAGATTTTCTGGACACAAAGACGGGCACTGTATCATCTCAGTGAAAAGGTCCCCAGACTGGAGCACTAATGAGTAAATTCACCCCCTTTCTTTTGGACGTCTTTACCCACAGCTTCAAAGACACCCCCTCCCACCTCTACCAGCTCCCCACTAAACTTCCTCACTCGTCAGTGTGGATGTTCCCCAAGGCTCTGGCTTTGAAATCTCTTCTCTGGCTGCGGCCTTTTCCTTCTCAGTTTCTTTACGACCCTGGAGGACTCCCCAGCCCCGACCCCTTTCAGAGCTCTGAGATTTGCATAATTACTTCCCAGATCTCTCTACCTAGATGTCCCACTGGGCAGAGGGACAGGCTTGGGATTCAGAAGGTGGCTCCCTCAATCCCCTCACCCCTGCCCACCGCTGCCTCCTGCTCACAAACCTTCGCACTTTAGGCCCTGTTTCACCAGACCCCAGAGCAGGCTCCCACAGTGATCACAGAAGGTGGGGCTCATGTAGTTGTACACCTTGAAGCGATGCGGCATGTCTATGTGGAAGCGCTCCTTCTGGAACTGGGGAGAGGGTAAGGAACATGCTGTGAGCCCCTGCCACCTCCTCCCAGCCCTCTGCCCCCGCCGTCCGACACAGACAGTTGGGACCGTCAGGAGGCTTAAAGACGGCCTGATCCATGCTACTCTCAGAGAAAAGGGCCTACAGAGAAGGCACGGATGGCACTGGGACCTGGGGCTGGGAGAAAGCCCAGAGGGGCACCAAACCTCATGCCATCTCTACTCCCACCTCCCAAAGGGCATCTGGAAGAGTCCTTCTTCCAAAGCCGGCCCCACATGCTGAAGCACCCCCAAGCCCCCGAATTCCTACAGAATTCCCAATCCACAGGACTGGCTGTCTCACCCTCTGTCACTAGGGTGGCCCTAGTTTGCCCCCTCCCCTCCTCAGCCCTGCCCTGGCTCTGCCCCCCCCTACATCTCACCATGGTGTCCCTGCTATTGGCCGCCGTGCCCGTGCACCGGCCGATGATCTTGTCGATGCATTTCTTGTGGATCGCCGCGTTACATTCTTGGGAAGGCAAGGCCAGGGGAGGGGGGTGGGAAGAGATGCAGGGCAGGGGGCAGAGACTGTGAGCCGGTGCCCGACACTGCCCAGCCCCCAGGCACAAAGCTTCCCCTTCTCCTGGCCTCCCCAGCGGCCTCCCACACCATCAGGGAGGCATCTGGCCCAAAGGACTGATTCTTTTCCCCTCCCCATCTCCTGCCTGCTTGGTTACCATAAAGTCCTGAGGGGTGGGGGGAAGTGGAAGGGAAGAAGAAATAATGGCTGGGCACAAAGGCGATGAGGAGGCCGTGAAGGGGTCCCCAGGGAGAGAGGGACATGGGGGATGTACAGGGACAATGAGATCCTGAGAAGGCGCTAGGGAACCCCAAGAAGGAGGTAGAGTCCAGGGGAACCAGTGCCCTAGGGGAAGGGCATTACAGAACCTTGTCCTTTCTCCATAGCTTGCACATTCCCACATTTGAGCACTGGGACACGCACACACATGTACATCGACACGCACACGTACACATATCCATGTTCATACTTACGTCTGCATTTGTAGCCTTGCTTGTTCAGACCCCTGAAAAGCCAGAGCAGAGGAACCAGGTGAGGGATGACTCTTGCTCCCTTCCCTAGAAGTCGGTCCTAATCCCTCCTCCCAGTTCCTAGAACTTCTCAAGTCAGCTCCTGCCCTTCCTCCCCAACTCATCCCCTCCCCAAGACGCTCCCCTCCCCCTGGGAACCTTTCCTGCCAACTCACCAAACAAAGTCCTTGCAGACTGAGCAAAAGGTGGGTTGGCCAAAGAAGGTGGCAATGAACTCGTGGTTCTTGATGTAATGGATCTTGGCCTGCTTGATGGCCCCCCGCCGGTTCATGGTGGGGAATTTGTTCTCGTCCTCCATCCTCAAGGACTGCTTGCAATCTGGGGAGGGGGGAGGCCACAAGGGTCATTCTCACCTCGGCTGGGGGATTCCAGAGTCATTAAATCATAGCACAGCGAAGCCTGGAAAGGCCCTCAGAGCATTCCTCCTTAAATCTCATTTGAAAACCAGGAGGAGGAGGTCACACAATGACTTTGTGGTAAGGACAGGAGGACTCCGGTTTTCTGAATAGGAAAGTGGGAGATGGGGGAGGGCAGAGAGAGTCAGCCTCAGAGGAGACTTGAGTGCAAGGTCCTGGGGTAGGGAAGGATGAGGGAAGTCCACTTGGGTAATCCATAGTAGGCAACAGCAACTGGTTCCCCAAAATCTTCTGCCCCACCCCCTCTGAACCAAACTCGAAGAGGAAATGGGGTGATCTGTCCTCCCAGAGGCTCAGAACCAGTGCCAGTAAGCTCAGTAAGCCTAGGTGACAACAGTGTTGGTCACTGCCCCGAGCTCCGTCTTCGACCTCTTCCTCTCGCTACAGGAGGTACGTCCACTCCCCCACACCACACACTTCCAGCAGGGCCCTGGCACACAGGGTGAGGCCCTGGTTAACCATCCCTTACCTGTATCTTCTAGGAAATACTGGACAGACATGAGGACCTTGGCCTGGGGCTGCAGGTCCAGCTGAGGAGACAAGCAGGAGGTAGGAGGATAAGGGGAGGTGGAGGAGTGCCCAAAGCCAGCCAGCCCGGGGCCCTCAGGCCTCCATCCCTCGGCCTCTTTCTCAATCCAGACACCGCATTCTGAGTCCTGCCCAATCACTGGTCACCACCCCCTCCCCCATTCCGTTCCCTCAGACTGCAGCCCCATCAAACATCTTCCCCCGGATGGATGTCCAGCCTGGAGAAAAGGGTCTCGGAAGTGGAAGGCAGGGTCCCCATCCCCCAGGAGGTATTGTTACATTTAGGGAACTGAAAGATTCTAACCCCAGCCTGGACCCAGGAACAGAATGAGAAGGAAGGGAAACTCCCCACCCCCGCCCACCAGCTGCTCAATGAGAGGAACAGCCCAGAGGGGAGGCAGCGGGCCCTCAGCCTGCAGAGAGAAGGCCCCCCCAACCTGGCTCTGGATCCCAGGGACACCAGAAAGGGCACCTGCAGCTTGACTCACACATACAGACCAACAGACTTGGCTAAAACACTCACCTCCTCCAGGGAGCCCTCCCTTCCTGACTCCTCCAGGGAGTACTCCCTTCCTGACTCCTCCAGGGAGTCCTCCTTCCTGACTCCTCCAGGGAGTCCTCCCTTCCTGATTCCTGCAGGCCCCAGTCTGGACTAAGCTATTTGGTACCCCTGCCCCAGTGAATTCTCATTATTCTCTCCCTCTTTGTTCTCTCCAGCTGTCTTCTTCTACACTCTTTCTGTCCACTATGGCAGCCAGAAGTAGGTACAGAAATAGAAATACTCCTTGTATGAAGTCAGGACTCTGCCCTCAGCTGCTGGGGGGGGTCCTGCCTCCCATCTGCCCTCCCCCATTCTAGCTTGCCTGAAGCAGGTCTCACTGGGTGCAGAGCAACCAACAGTTATAAAGGCTTTTCCTGTTGAGACATCTCTGCTTGGTGGGAGCAAAGCTCAGTGACTTTGTGTGGCTCCTATCAGCCAAAACAATATACATATAACAGACACAAAGGAACATAGATCCATATGGATCTCTCACACACACACACTCACTCACACACACACTCACTCACACACTCACTCACACACACACACACTCACTCACATGCACACACTCTCACTCACACACACTCACTCATGGGCATCCACACAGGGCTCCCCTTCCTGATCACCAGAGGACAGAACTCCTCACCCAGAATTCGGCTTTGCCATTGTTCTTCTTGCATCTCTCGGCCAGTACAGACACACCCACAGTCACCTCCGACAGGGGTTCCTCAGCCGCCTTCATCAAGACAATTTGGATGACCCGCCCCTCATAGATGTGAGCATCAAACGTCGATGACCAATCTGGGTACATGGTGGGCTTCTTCTGGACCAGGGTCTTCCCTCTCTCTGCGGTCCACATAGTTGGGGGGAGAGGAAGACACAGGGCATAGGACACATCTTCATGCATTGCTCCTTTATAAGAAGGAATCCCCCCCCCCCCAAGCTAGTTCTGGATAGCTCACTCTAGTCATACCTAATTATCTACCAGGAACAATCTGCAAACCTCATTACAGGGCAGGTCTCCACCACCACCTAGTCCCCCTCCAGCAAGGTCTCTACCACTGCCCAGTTACTCCCCCCCAGCAAGATCTCCACCACCATCCAGTCCCCCCCCCAGCAAGATCTCCACCACCATCTAGTTCCCCCCCAGCAAGGTCTCCATCACCCCTCAGTCCTCCCCCCAGCAAGATCTCCACCACCATCCAGTCCCCCCCAGCAAGATCTCCACCACCATCCAATCCCCCCCAGCAAGATCTCCAGCATCTCCCAGTCCCACCCCAGCAGCTACAGGAACCAAGGGACACTCTGCTTTCCCCCTCCATTCAGCTAAGCAGCAGTCATGATACAGCCAGCACAGGGAACAAGTGAAGAATCTGGTCTGTGAAGGCCAGTGCCTTAATTCCTGCAGGTTTGCCAGTCCTGACCTGCCCCTTCCTTCTACCCAACCTGTCTCCTGGACCTGGGAATGCTGGGGCCAGAGAACCAGTCTAGATGCCTTCTCTATCCCCTTCCAACTGTAGGATCTCACACTTGTGAGGTCTCAGGAATGAATCCTTTTGCATGTCCCCTTCTCTTGTGGCTGAGCCGCTCCTGCTCAGGCTCCCTCTCACCTGTGGTCAACGATTCCTTCATCTTGACAGCACAGAATGGTTGGCAGTTTTCCTCAGGAGACTGCAGGGATCCAAGCTCATAGGAGTTGAAGGAGATGCGTAGGAATGGGGCCATGTCTGATCACACTGGTCACACACACACCTGTTAGAGAAAGAGTAAGGCTGGCCGACAGGGACAGGAAAAGAAGCAATGTGTATTTATGGCTGAGAATAAAGATGAAAGGAAACACGTGTGGTGTAATGGAAAGAGCCTTAGATCTGAAGCCTTGGGTTCTAATTCTAGCTCTGACACTAACCGGCCGTGGGACTTAGGGGAAATCACCAAACGAACAATCATCTTACAAAGATAGCCTGGGCACTGTTTTGTTTAATCCCCCCCCCTTTTTTTTTAAGAAATGAGGAAATTAAAGCCCAAAGCAGGTGATGAAGATCAAAGCAGAGCGAAGATTTGAACCCAGGTCCTCTGATTCAAGTTCACTTCTATTTCCATAATGCCACATTGCCTCTCATTTTCCCCAAATGTAAATTGGGTGTCTCTCAGGAGGCTCTCTAGCTCTGAGATTAATAATTCAAAGGCCAAAATCATCCACAGCATAGCAGGTGGAGCTCCAGATTTGGGGTCAGGAACTCCAATTTAGGCCCTGTCTAGCTGTGTGATCATAAGGAACAAGCAACTTCTCCAAGTTTCACTTTCTTCATGTCTAAAACAATATTTGTACCATCTAATTCTTTAAAAAAAACATTCTGTAGTTATTTTATTTTAATTTCCTTAATAGTATTTTATTTTTCCCTAATACATGCAAAGATAATTGTACTGCTTAATTCCTAGAGATGCTGCGGTGAACGTTGTACACAGTAATAACAAGATCATGCAATGATCAGTTAATGATTGAAGACAATTCCAATAGACTTTGGATGGAAAATGCCATCCATATCCAGAGAGAGAACTATAGAAACTGAATACAGATTGAAGCATACTATTTTCACCTTTTCATTTGCTTTTTCTTTCTCGTGGTCTTTCCCTTTTGATCTGATTTTTCTTTCACAGCATGACTAATATGGAAATATGTTTAAAATGATTGTACGTGAGCAACCTATTTCAGACAGGAAGAAGGGAGAAAAAAAATTGGGAACTCAAAAATTTTCAAAAATAAATGCTGAGTCCTAGCTGTGTGACCTTGGGCAAGTCACTTAACCCTAATTGCCTCAGCAAAAAAAATTAATAACAAATAAATAAATAAAAATAAATAAATGCTGAAAACTATATGTATAATTAGAAAAATAAAATACTACTGAAACTTTTTAAAAGGAGCTCTACAAATGTAAGTTATTATTATGACTATTATTAGTATCATTATCATTTCATTGAGTCAGGAAAGGGTGAAGAGGTTGGCAATGACAGGAGCCTGAGGTGGGGGAAGTGATTGGTGGAGAAGAGAGGAGATGGTCCATAGCCATTGCCAGGGAGACAGACTATCATGGAGCCATACAACTGAAAGATACTGTGTTACTGCATGGCTCAGAGAGCACTCAGAATGCTGGGACAGCTCCTTAAAAAACTATAAATGCTAATGGTTCTGATAAAGGCCTCATTTCTAAAATATATAGAGAATTGTCTCATATATATAAGAATTCAAGCCACTCTTCAATAGATAAGTGGTCAAGGGATATGAACAGATAATTTTCAGATAATGAAATTAAAACCATCTCTAGTCATATGAAAAGTTGCTCCAAATCACTATTGATCAGAGAAATGCAAATTAAGACAACTCTGAGATATCACTACACACCTATCAGATTGGCTAAAATGACAGGAAAAGATAACAATGAATGTTGGAGGGGATGTGGGAAAACTGGGACACTAATACATTGTTGGTGGAACTGTGAACGGATCCAACCATTTTGGAGAGCAATTTGGAGCTATGCTCAAAAAGTTATCAAACTGTGCATACCCTTTGACCTAGCAGTGTTTCTACTGGGCCTATATCCCAAAGAGATCTTAGAGGAGGGAAAGGGACCCACATGTGCAAGAATGTTTGTGGCAGTCCTTTTTGTAGTGGCTAGAAACTGGAAACTGAAGGGATGCCCATCAATTGGAGAGTGGCTGAATAAATTATGGTATATGAATATTATGGATTATTATTGCTCTGTAAGAAACAACCAGCAGGACGATTTCAGAGAGGCCTGGAGAGACTTGCATGAACTGATGCTGAGTGAAAAGAGCAGAACCAGGAGATCATCATACACAGCAACAATAATATTACATGACGATCAATTCTGATGGACATGGCTCTCTGCAACAAAGAATTGTCTTAAACCAGTTCCAATTGTTCACTGAAGAAAACCATATACACCCAGAGAGAGGGAAATGAAATATGGACCACAACGTAACATTTTCATAATCTCTATTGACATTTGCTTGCATTGTGTTGCCTTCCTCTGATTCTTTTTTTTTTCTTGTAGATAGGATTTTTCTTGCACAACTTGTTAAGTATTTCAACATTATTAACATGTAGTGGACTTCCTGCC
Organism: Myrmecobius fasciatus; assembly: GCA_023553655.1. Lineage (NCBI taxonomy): Eukaryota > Metazoa > Chordata > Mammalia > Dasyuromorphia > Myrmecobiidae > Myrmecobius > Myrmecobius fasciatus. The sequence goes on from JAJPUD010001976.1 coordinate 42,740, forward strand.
ATCTAGGGGAGGGTAGGAGACTGGGGGTAAAATTTGTAATGGAAAGCTTTGTAAAGATCAAGGTTGGGGAACTACCCATACATATGTTATACAAATAAAAAGCTTTAATAAAAAAAAAACTATAAATGCAAGCTTTTCCCTCTGAGATCAGAGGATGGCCATGGAGAAGGTCTGAAGTCTCTGCCTGTATTTCTTCATCTGTAAAATAAAGGGAGCAGACTAGATGATCTCTTACATTTCCTTCTGGTTCTAAATCTTGGATCCCATAATCCTATGGAAGACCCAATATCCATGAGAAGGATTAAGGAGGTTTGGGAGAGGACTTTTAGCTAGGAAACTCAGGGTAAGTCACACAGGTGGCTTCAAGGCAGAGGATGGGAAGATGGAATCTTCCTTGACTGGTGTAGCAGAGATCAGGTGGCCTCCCCATCTAGGAGATGAAAATAATAATAACAATCCCTAACACATTCATCCATCATCTCTCAGTATTTTCTAAAGTCCTCTCATGTCCACAACTTGCATATCAATGAGATAGTTTTAGATAACTTATAACAGATTTTCCTATTCAAAATTTTCATAACAGCTCCATGACAGAAGGAAGCAAGGATAACTGTCCCCATTTTACAGAATAAAAGCTCAGAGAAAGTCATACAGCAAGTTAGTAATAGATAGGGCTAGGTCTAGAACCTAGAGCTTAGAAACAGTTCTTTCCTGTTTAAGCTGCTTACAACCCTTTCTCTTCACTACCACTGCCAAGTCATGTTATATAATCCCTTGTCCCTTTGAGATTTACAGAGTTCAAGTATAAATAGAGGCTGGGGGAAGGGAATAAGCACATATATGTATACACACACACACACACACACATATATATACATACATATATATATATATAAATGCCTATTATGTGCCAGGGATGCTAAGCACTTTCTTATTTGATACTCATGACAACCTCATTGGTAGGATCACACTCTCTGAGAACAGATTTTAATCAGATCATTCTTAATTCAAGCCTAGCACTCTACCCACTGAACCACCTTGCTGGCTAAACTGATAAATTTGAGATTCCTACTTCTAGGATGTTGACTCCAGCCCTGGAGCATATAAGTGTAAGAATGGAAGGGGAATGGGTTTGGGACTGGTTCAAAGTAACCTCATGTGTCTATAAAGAGACTCCTAAGTTTGCAACAAACTCAATAGGAGAACCAAGGCTCTTCCCCCAGGAAAGAAAAAAGTCAAAAGCTCCACTGATCAAGACTTAGAACTCAGGAAAACAATGGAAACATAGCCTTGTTCCTTCTAGAACAGGGGGCCTTAAACCTTTTTGTGTCATGGACACCTTTGGCAGTCTAACAAAGTCCATAGACCCCCATCTCAGAATAATGCTTTATAAATAATTGATGGAAACACTTAATTTCAGGCAGAGGTTAGGGAAAATAAAGATATAATTGTTTTCCTATCCAAATCATAGACCTCTTGAAATCTATACATGGATCCTAGGTTAAGAATTCCTGATGTGGGGATTGATCTTCCCATTGGACATTTCTCCTTCGGGGTAGCAACCAGATCTGGAACACCTTCAATTCTCTTCCCTGACTTCTAACCACTGGGACAATTGTGGGAGAAAGGATTTAGAAGCCAGAGGGCTGGGAAACTAGAAGTTTGGAAAGGGTGAAGAAAGGAGTTTGAGATCTTAGAGGGGGGGGAACCTAGGAACTCATAAGGATCTGGGGACTGTAAAGGGCCAGTGTGGACTCCAGGGAGATCATAATTCGGAGTCCAGTTAGAAGATGTTTTGAGGAAGTAGAGGATGAGACTCAGGAAGCTGAAATTAGGATTAAAGAGGTAAGACATTGATGGATAGGCTGGGAAGCTAGTGGGTCAATCTAGTCAGGGACAGGTTGTGAAGACTGATGGCCCTTACCTACTTGGTGACAAAGATGGGGTTGCTAATCTGGAAGTGAGATCATGGACCAGCAATACAAGGGCCCCCAATCCTGTAAGAAAAAAACAAACAAGACATGAAGAGTGATGCTGATGTGATGTGGGGGCTGGAGGAAGAGACTACAATCAACCCTTGATGGTTTTTCTTCCTGGACTGGTTTCCTTGTCCCTCTTCCCTCTACCTAATTCTACTGGGAACAGACCTCCATTTACCCTGCAACCCACTTATCTTCAGGGAAAACTAATCATTTCAATTAAATTTTGCTTAGGATTATTAATTTCAAAACTCAATATATGGTTTGCTTGCTGTCTAGGAGAGGGGGTGGTAGGAAGGCAGGGAGAAAAAAAAATGGAATACAAGGTTTTGTAAGGGTGACTGTTGAAAACTATCTTTGCATGTATTTTGAAAATTAAAAGCTACTATTTTTTTAAAACCTCTCAATATAAAGCTTTTTGGTTTATTCAGGCTACTTTCTCCCCAAACATAATAGAAGTAGGATCAAGTTGCAGATACTCAGGAGAGTCTTGAAGTAAAATGCTTCCAGGAGCAGTAATTTCATCAGTGTGGGCATTCCCTCCCACTAATCTAATGCCAGTCTCTTCACAGTTCAACAGGCAATTTTACAAGCTGGCATGGTCAAAAAATCTTCCTTCCTTGGTGCCTCTTTGCACTTAGTGAGGCTTACAAACAGTCCTTCTCTGGGCCAATTCCCAAAGCTTTTCCAGTTTGGTAGGACCCGTCAGGGCTTGCCCTCTGCTGACATAGCTTTTGAGAAGCCAGGGTCACGTCAAGGCTACATAGAGACATCTGAGGAAGACCTCACTGAAGCCCAAAGGAGTAAAGAAATTTTATGAGAGCAACCTGAAAGATAGAGATGGAGGGGAAGGATAAAGGAAGTTCCCCTTCCACCATACCACCTTTGACTGGGGTCTGATGGGAAGGTCCCCAGGCTGACAGTATAAATATGAATTTACAGTCTTTTCAGCATTGGTGGGTAGACCCAGAGCCCCCTTTCCTCATTCACCTCTCCTCTCCCTCCCATTGTTTCCCTGAGTCACGACTCAGTAACTCTAGTGTACTGCTTAGTCACCTCCAAGGGCAAAGCAGTTTAGTTTGCTGTAGTATTAATCAAAGAATTCTAGAGCTAGGAAAATCTAGCCCCATGCTTATCAAATGTACCTGGCCACAGAAGGCAAAGGAACGGAAAATATATTACTAAAACATGGGGATGTTAGACTATGGAGGTGGTGTTCCCAGAAAAAGAAAGGTTAAGGAAATTGGAAACAAAATGGAGGAAATGAACTCTATTTTCAGAATAAAACAAAAACAATCAAACAAAACCATTTGTAATAACTATCTTCAACAGATAGTTTGAAATCTTATTGTGATAACCTCATTATGAAATGGCAGGAGTCTTGGATTCTTCGAATTGCAATAACTAGGGTTTATATAGCTTCTAACTTGTGCCAGGCATTGGGCTAAGAACTTTACAAATATTATCTCTTTGATTGACCTTGACAATAATCTGGAAAGTTGATGTTATTATGATCCTCATTTTACAGTTGAGGAAACTGATATTAAGTGACTTGTAGAGAGTGATAGACCTAGCAAGTATCTGAGGCTCGAAACTCGGGTTTTCTAACTCCAGTCCAGACCTCTATCCACTGCACCTTTTCACTGCCTTCTAATTCTCACTATACTCACTAGAAATTTAACAGAAAACCTAAAGAAGTTGCATCTGAATGGAAGGATGAACCTCCAGTTCTCCTCAAGGAGGCGAGTAAAGAAGGTGATTTCGTCATGTATCCAAGGAAAAACAAAACAACTTTTTGGAACAGTGCTAGATCATCTCTTCTCATTGGGTTTGTTGATATTGTTGTTGTTCAGTCCTTTCAGCCTTGTCCAAGTCTTTTTGACCCCATTTGGGATTTTCTTGGCAAAGAAATGGGACAATACTTTAATTATGAGAATTTGTTTTCCATAAACTACTGGCAAATTTTTCTCTTCTTTTTTTTCCCCTTTTTTTCTTTTCACTCAACTATGGTCATATGAGCTAATGCTCAAGATCATTGAGGTTTAAACCACATCAGGTTTTACAGAGTGTTTTCATTGTAACTGACAAGATAGCTAATGTAGATAAATATTTGATAACTAGTACAACATGATGTAGCTGTTCTTCATAGGATCACAGATTCTGTACTGGAGAGGACCTTAAAAGTCATCTAAGCCACTCCCCTTATTTTATAGATGAGAAAAAATGATTATATCATAACAGGCAGGAAATAGCTAGTTGCTGATAACTGCAGTCATTTCAGAATCAGTAGTCTATGTGCAGTCACACTATTAATTTGTTAACAAAGGCAGAAATTTAATGTCGAATTGAAAGAAAGACTAAAGATGGGAAAATACTATGTGCAATTATAATTTCAGCCTATTCTATCTAGACAAACTGTTGATTCTTCTGAAAAATGGAAAATGGATAAAAATAAAGATATTGACTGATTATTACCATAAATATGGTTAAAATGTCACATGAAGTCACATGAAGGATCCCAAAGAGCCTGGGAGATACCATCAAATAGAAATACTGCCAAAGGGAAGTGGGGAGGGGTAGTTGCCAAGGTCACCCTGCTTTGGAGTGCATATTCATTTACAACACCTTACACAGAAGGATAATAATATTATAAGAGATATTGTCTCATAAGATACCTGAAATCAGCAGAAGATATAATTAGCCTCCAGAAAAATTAATATGAGATCCAATTAAAGGTTATTCCAAGAAATTTTATAGATGAAACTGAAAGGACAACAAATATAAGTGAAACAGAACGGACCCATCAATATTTCCCTAGCAATCTCATCAATGACTCACCTTATCTGGAGTCAAACATCTCAGTCCCTGGTATGCTATAATGAAGAAGCAGAAATGACATTCAAGAATATGAAATCAGGAAAAATGGCCAGACCTAACCAAAGTATATACAGAGGAGACATGATAGTCAAAGGCATCCAGAAATAAGTTTTTAAAATATTTACAAGAGGAAAAGACCACAATAAGATAGAAAAATTACAGATAGTTCTAATACACCCCTTCCCCCCAAAGCTACTTCTCAGTAAGTATTGACGGTACATGTCGACTTTTCACATCTCTATAAAATCTTTATTAGTGTGGTCAAAGTATCAAGAGCATCCTTAATGGAAATATGAGAAGGGAACAGGGCCTGCTTTTATAGACCATTCTCTCCAGCAGACAACATAGTCATCTAAGTGACTAAGAAGCCTAGAGAATACAAGGGCTCACTGTTTTATTGTGGTTGGTTGCAACAATATTGTTGGTTGTTTACAAAGAAGCATTTGACTCAGTATAGCAAAACAGTCTTAAAGGGTCTCCTTCAAAAAGATGTCCCTCACGCGTATGTTGAGGTCATTGAAGTTTCCTTGATAGAAGCAACTAGAGAGAGTTTCATTCAACAGTCCTTTGAGGATCAATAATGATCATAAAAGAAACAGGAAAACACATACATAATGACTAAAGCAATGTAAACAGAAAGTACAAAAATATGAAACCGAACACTGTTCATCATGACTAAACATGGCTCAGAGGAGACTAAAGAAAAAGCATCTTTGAAGAAAAAGAAGGCTCTAGCTATGAAATCTTCAGCATATACAGTCAGACACAGCTGATGTTTTGCTGAACTGCCTTTTATCTCTCTTAAACAAATGCTTGTTCCAAAGGATGGCTCTTGAAGAGTGGAGAGAGCTAGAGTATATATGAGAATGAAGATGATGTAAAAATGAAAAACGTCAGTGAGAATAAGATTTTTAAAAATAATAAGCATAAAACAGAGACATTTCAGAGCTCTTCAAAGATGTTATCAGGATTATGAAGGATTTCTTGTACAAAATACATGAAGAAAATTGACTCACTCCTTATAGATAGAAAGGTTTTTCAGAATCTCTTGTGAGTACCATTGTTCTGACTTCACTGAGCCCCAGAATGCTATAAGCCTTCATCAGTGGCATTTTTGGCCTCTCAAAACAACCTACCTACTGGCAAAGTGCATAGACTGCTGGGCCTGAAATCAGGAAGACATGCATTCAAATCATACTTCAGCCACTTTCTAGCTGGGTGATCTTGGGCAAGGTGTTTAACCTTTGGCTGCCTCATTTTCCTTAACTGTAAAATGAGAATAACAATAACACCTATCTTCCTTAAGGGCAGGAATTATCCTTGGCCTTTCTCTGCATTTCCAGAATGTAGCACAGTTCCTGGAATATGATAGATGCTTAATAAAATTTATTGACTTGACTGAAATTCACATAGGAAAAACCAAGTGGACAATAAATGTATATTGCCCAGCATGCAATTGAATGGCAGTCTAATGAATTAGTGTATTGGTACATATATCTTAGATATGTCCTTAAATCAAGTAGTCCCAAAACTGAATGTGAGGAGGAGATTAGGCTGAATTGAAGTTGGAGATATGCAGAGCAAGGGGGAGAGAATGAGCATTTATGTGCCAGACATAATGCTAAGTGCAATACAAATATTTTATTTGATTTTACAACCACCTTGTAAGCTAAGTGCTATTATTATTCCCATTTTACAGATGAGTAAACTGACTTGTTCATGACTTGTTCAAGGTTATAGAGCTAGTAGATATTTGAGGCCAGATTTGAACTCAGGTCTTCTCAACTCTGGCCCAATATTCTACCTAATGTACCACCTAGCTGCCATATGCAATGCTTTCAATCTGGTCTTTGCCATTAAAATACATTTTAAAAAACATTAATATTCTCCTCATGATGCCATATGGTTGCAAAGCATGGAACATCACAATCACAGAATAAAAATTTCAGTCACAGGAAAAACTGTGCTGAAGCTTATTATCAAGGTTGATTTGCATTTGTGGAGAGATATTAAAAGACATCATCAAAAGTATTTGCATATACATATGTAAACATGCACATGTATATACATTTACATAAGTAAATACACAGATATATATATATATATACATATAAATATATCATTACACACACACACACACACATAGGAGTAAGTAGGAGGTACAGTGAATAGAATGGCAGCCCTGGAGTAAATGGGCTGTTCCTGAATTCAAATGAAACTTCAGACTCTGGGTGTGAGACTTTGGGTAAGTCACTTAATCCAGTTTGCCTCAGTTTCCTCATCTGTAAAATGAGCTGGAAAAAGAAACATTAAACTACCTCAGAATCTTTGCAAAGAAAATCTCAAATGGGATCACAGAGAGCCAAATACTACTGAAACCACTTAACAACAAAACAGCAACATTCCCATAGATCCATGTGAGAGATAGTGAGCCAATCGTGAAGCAAGAATAAGCAACAACAAATAGACAATGCAAATGTTTCACAGTTAGCCATACATATAACATTCACCAGAGGAAGGTCTCCAGCATCTTGAGTAGGGTAGGTCCTTTTTATGGAGGATTTAGAGTAAGCCATGGACAAAAACAGTACAGGATGAGAATGGGCTCCAGGCTCATGATCTGTCCCAGTGTTAGACTGATTTCATTTACATACAGCCATATCATTTCATATTTAATATTTTAGAAAAGTCTCATGAGCACAGATGCTTTCCTGTGGAATCTCTGCTCCTATCTTGTCTTAACATGAGGGTTCTGAAGTAACATCTAATTGCCTTTTTCTACAACTCTTCATCTATAGTACACATTGAGGTTCAAAGAGCAGGCTACTCAGCAAGTCAAGGACAGAATCAAGTCTAGATCTCAAGCTGTTAATTTGGGAATGAATGCATCCAATTTAGTGAGAAGAAAACAGGCTGAGAGCTTAAGGTAAAACAGCAGATCAAAGCCATGGTTTGAATTTTGATTTCCCTATCCTGTATCTAGGTCCAACCTTAGGAGCACTTCTGGATGGGGAAGATAGATAGATGGAGTTCAGTGGCCAGCTTTTTAGGAAACCCCCTTCTCCCCATCCTGGCCTGTACTAAAGTCTGTTACATGGCTTAGGAAAGTACACATTGTTTACCTCATCTTTCCCAGCTGCAATCGCTACCCACCCATTTATACAACTGAGTTCTAGGCCAGGCTCTATAATTAACTTTTCATTTGGCCTTTGGTAAGGCACTGGCCTTGTAAAGTGGGAATAATGCCCACTGGTCCTGCTAACTTCTCAGGTGAGAGAAATGGTAAACAGGCCCTCTAAAAATTCCAAGGTGGACACAAATACAATTATTCTTCATAGGAAATAGGACAGATTAGCTCTTTGTGCTCAGAAAAAAGCATCTTTAAAAGTATTCTGGTACTTATGAAGCACTCTGGGTCTGAGCCTCTGTGTGAGGCAATCAGTATTCAAAAGCCAGCTGGAATGATGTATGGTACAGTGGAAAGAACACAGGCTCTGTAATCAGGGAATGTGTGCTCAAATCCCACCTCTGAATGACCTCCAGAGATTTGTTTTCTCATCAGAAAAATGAGGGGATGATATGAAATATAAAGTTCCTTCCTTTTCTATAGCTCTTGTAGAAGGGGATCAGCCTTTTTAGTCCTAAAGCTTTCACCCCGATACCTAAACCCCAATTCCTGGGCTTCCAGAGCTTCCTGGCCTTTGAACAAGCCTTAACTCAATGACCCATATGCCCTTTGACTTGACTGTCCCAGAGCCTTGGTGAAGGAAGTCTTAGCACCCACTTCCTACTTCTTCAAAAACCTAAGACTGTAATCCTGTGCTTATTCACAAGGGGAAAGGCCTAGAAATATAGGCCTAGAAATAGAATGAGGGAAGCTCCTAAAATGTGCATAATAATATCAATCCTCTCTCTGCCTTCCCCATCCTTCAAGCTTTCTATGCTGATCCTTCTAAAGCTCCTCTAACCAAATCTGGCCTAAAACGCTGAAAAAACAACTTCAATTCTCAATTCCTTAATAACCCTATCTATGTGGGAATTTAGATGCCAGGCCAATGGACTCCACCCAGATTAAGTTATCTCTTAACTAAATAACTACTTGCCCCTATTTCTATCCCTTTCACACAGAGCCAACAAAGAAAGAAAGAGAAAAAAAGACAGAAGTTTCCTTACTTCAGAAATCAGAATAATTTAGGCCCCACTCAGTTTTCACCCCAAAGTTCACCACCAATAGCCCTTTCTTTATAGTTCTGGTTTTAATGAGTAAAGGCCAGAAAATTCTGAATCTCTCTGCAGAAGATCAAGCTCAGAAACTCTTCCTCTGTCTTTTTTTTTTTTTTCCTGGTGTATGTCTCTCTTACTTTATTTTTCTCTATCACTCTCTCTTGTCCTGTCTCTATGTGCTGCCTATCAAGTTCTACAATTCTATCTCAGTCTCTGTGTATGACTCTGCTATGTTCTTCTGTGTCCAGCTCTGATGTCCCTTTTTATGAGATTCTCAATATCCTGCTCTATTTGTTTTTATTTCTCTTAGAATTTATTCTCCTTTTCCTCCACTTTTGTCTCTCTGTTTCTGACTAGGATTCTTTGTGTCTGTCTCTCTTTGCTAGTCTGGTGGAAAGGGGAGAAGCAACTTAGATTTTCTCTCCCAGTAAGCAGAAAACAATTCCTTGGAATGGATATGTTCTCTTGGCAGGGTAATAGTCCATGGGAGGTTCTCATAAAGAACCACCCACTGTCTTCAACTCCTTGGGGGCCTTGCCCAGAAAAAGTATGAATCCTTCCCTAAAAGGCCCTAGATTGTATGGATAGAGACAGATAGGCAGAGAAGAGAGCACAGATATATTAAATACAAAAGGCCAGAGAAAGTTAGAAATGGAAACAGAATCAGAGATATGCAGGAAATGCATGGAGACAGCAAAAGATTCCAAAGGAATGATGGAAACGGATGTCCTTGTCATAGGTCAAGGTCACCTTGACAACAACAATAGCAAAAAAAGGGTAGAAATACCGGGCTTCAATTCCAATAGTGATGGAAAATGTGATGGAAAGTGCCATCTATATCCAAAGAGAAAACTATGGAGACTGATTATGGATCAAAGCATAGTATTTTCACCTTTGTTACTATTGTTGTTTGTTTTCTTGTTTTTTTTCTCCTTTCTCATGTCTTTTTTCCCTTTTAATCTGATTTTTTTTTTGCACAGCCTGATGAATACGTAAATGTGTTTAGAAGAATTGCATATGTTTAACCTATAACAGATTGCTTGCTGTCTTGGGGAGGGGGTAGAGAGGAGAAAGGGAGAAAAATTTGGAACATAAGGCTTTGCAAAAATGAATGCTGAAAACTATGTTTGCATGTATTTGGAAAAATAAAATACTATTTTATTTAATCTCCATACTTCTCTCTCTGGATGTGGATAGCATTTTCCATCCCAAATCTCTTGAAATTGAAAGGCCTAACTTTTTTTTTTTTGCTTTTTTTTTTTTGCTTTTTTGCTGAGGCAATTGGGGTTAAGTGACTTGCCCAGGGTCACACAGCTAAGCAGTATTAAGTGTCTGAGACCAGATTTGAACTCAGGTCTTCCTGACTTCAGGGCTGGTGCTCTATCCACTGTGCCACCTAGCTGCCCCAAGGCCTAACTTTTTAATATCAATATTTGTATAGTGAGGTTTTAGGCAGCTAGGTAGAACAGTGGATAGAATGCTGGGCCCACAGGCAGGAAGAGCTGAGTTCAAATCCATACCCTAGCTAGATATCTACGCTGTGTGACACTGTGCAATTCACTTAATCCCTGTTTGCCTGAGTTTTCTCAACTATAAAATAAGTGATATTGTGAGGTTCAAATAAGATAATAGTTGCAAAGTGCTTGGCACACAGTGCCTTACATATAATAAGTGGTATATAAGTCAATTATTATTATTAATTGTTCTGAGTCATGAAATATTACCATTCCCAAAGGATTAAAACTTTGAACTGCTCAAAGTACAATGGAATGGTACATGGTTAGCATGAGCACACAGATAACCAATGGATACATGCTCTATTAGTATTCACCCAGTATCGAGATCTAGAGGAAAGTGCCCAGACATCGAATGGACTTCCTATAGAGGATTTCTGAAGAGGCATGAAGAAGAGTCCCACAAAGGGAGATGTTACAAATGATCTATAATCTCTCCAATTGGAAGGAGTACCCACACTGACAACATGACAAGGCTATAAAAATATCAAGGTATACTCAGAGATGAGCACAATGTTCTACACATAGTTTAGTGCTCAATACACACTAACTTTTCTTTTGTCATTCCAAAGAACACAGAGAAAACAAAGTAGATGCCCATCAAATGGGGAACAATTGAACACATCATAATAGGTGAATGTAGTAGAAAGCACTATAATAGTATAAAGTATAAAATTATATACTATAGTAGTATAAACACTTAAAAAAAAGGGCAAACATGATGAAAGTAGAGAACCCTGATCTGATGCAAAATAAAGTAAACTGAGCCAGGAGGAAAATGTATATAATGGCTTGTTATTCAGTCCAGTACTACTCTTTGTGACCCCAAGGTCCACACTATCCATGAGTTTTCCTTGACAAAGAAAATCTTTTTTGCCATTTCCTTCTCTAATGGATTAAGGTAAACAGAGGTTAAGTGACTTGCCTAGTTGTGTATCTGGGGCCACATTTGAACTCAGGTCTATACTGACTCCAGGTGCAGCTCTCAAGCTTCATGGCTGCCCCTATACTATGGCAATAGCAATGTAAACAGAAAAAACAACCACAAAGCAAATTAAATGTAAAGTTGTAAATTGCAAAAAAAGAAAAAAGAAAAATGTGGTTACAAAATCATTTTTTAATTATTAAAGTTTTTTTATTTTCAAAACATATGCATAATTTTCAATAGTCACCCTTGCAAAACCTTGTGTTCCAAATTTTTTCCCTCCCTTCTCCCCATCCCTTTCCCTATTCAGCAAATAAATGCAATATATATTAAAGATGTTCTTCTATACATATTTACACAATTATTCTGCACAAGAAAAATCATATTAAAAAGGAAAAAAAGGGATAGAAAACAATGATTGAAAAATTATTGAAACAACAACACACAAGCTTGTGCTAAGAAGAGATATGTAAGAATACTTCCTCACCAATTCTGTCCAGGGATCAATATTCCATGGGCATGGACATGGTTAAATGATTTTGCTGATTTTCTTTTCTTTTAAATAATTCCTTAAGAATAAAATGCTTTAAATCACTATTGATAAGAGAAATGCAAATTTAAATAATTCAGAGGTACTACCTCACATTTATCTAATTGGCTAAAATGATAGAAGGGGAAAGTGGCAAATGCTAGAGGAAATGTGGGAAAATTGTTATATTAACACACTTCTGGTAAAATTGTAAACTGATCCAATCATTCTGGAGAGCAATTTGGAATTATGCCCAGAGTAAAAAAACTATGTATAGTCTTTGACCTAGTAATATCACTTTTAGGCTTGTTTCCAAAGAAAAAAAGGAAAAAAAAGAACCTATATATTCTAAAATATCTATAGCAATTCTCTTTATAGTGGCAAAGAATGGAAAATGAATAGATTGTCCCTCAATTGTGGAATAGTTGAACAAGTTGCTGTATATGATTGTGATAAAATATTACTACAGTGCTATAAGAAATGATGAGCAGGTTGATTTTAGAAAAACGTGGAAAGATTTATATGAAATAGTAAAAAGAAAAATGAACAGATCCAAGAGAACACTATAAATAGTAACAGCAATATTGTTCAGAGAGTAACTGTGAAGGACCAAGCTATTCTGAATAATATGATCATTCAATCAACTATAAAGAACTTATGAAGGAAAATGCTATCCACCTCTAGAGAAAGAACTAACATGTGGAAATAGATATAGTATGGTTTCACATATCTATCTATTTCAAATGTTGGTTTTCTCTGATGTAGAGTTGGGAGAAAGGAAGTTAGTGAGAGACAATTTGTAACTCAAAATGTAACAAATAAATAGAACTTATTATAATGTATGGCTCTTTGGACAGAAGAGAGCAATGTGTGGGGAAATCTGGATGATTTGAAAACAAAAGATAGCAATAAAATCTATTGTTTTAAAATAAAATAAATGTTTGCTATATTGATCAGCATATTCACTCACCTAACCTCCTTTGGAAAACTGGTACTTGCATACATATAAATACATACATATATATATATATGCACCCACATGCTTATAAAATATTTATGTATGTATATGCTTTTTTAAAAGTTCTTTATCCTTATTGTTTTATTTTGTTTGCATTTTCTCTTATAACATGGCTAATGCAGAAACATGTTTTGCATAACTGTACATGTATAATCGAAATAAAATTGCTTACTTTTCAAGGATTAGGGAGCGACAGAAGGGAAGTAGAGAATTTTGGAACTCAATTTTAAAAAATTGTTTAAAAATTTTTTTTACATGTAATTGAGAACTAGTTAACAAAATAAATAAAAAATTTATATATTCACACATACTTGCACATCCCATCACATGTATGTATAATGCCCAGAAATGCACATATCGAGGGAGAATGGCACCTCACACAGCCAGCAACTATTTGCTCTAGTTTGAGCAGCACAATTGTGCTTGGAAAGGCAAGGAGGAAAGGAGGAGAAGAGAAGACTCCAGAATCTCTCTCTCCCTCCTTTAGACCCTTAGGATGGAACCCGCAACCTCAGAAATTAATCCTAGACTACCTGGTTTTTGAGTTCTTTGCAAACAATAGAGAGTCATGAAAGATGAGCTCTAGCTACTACAATTTGTTGGCATTCTCTGTTTCCTCAGCTGGAAGTCAGCTTCCCAGGCTGGGGCTGGATCTTCAGTCTTCCCAGCAGGCTCTTTTAGCAAGATTGGGCATACCATACAGGAGGTGCTCACAAAAGAGCTGATGAATGAATATAGGAGGGAGGGGCTCCTGGGAATAACAAGATCTCCCTCTCTTCTACCATATGGACAGGACACATCAGAGAGGGAAACCTTTCCTGGCTATTCTGCTTCATCTAGTTCTCTGCACAGAATTGCAACACCCAATCTGGCAGGCAGCCAGCAGATGGGCGGGTTATCGAGTGGGAGCTGCCCAGTCCCAGGAGATGGAGGAAGCTGCCTGGCTGGGTGCCCCTGTGAGGGAGCTAGGCCTTCATGGGACAATCTTCAATCAGAAAGACCTTGGGAGTTCTACAGTGAGGCCCAAAATGAGATAGCTGGGGATGGAGGAGAAGGCAGGGGAGGTTGTAGTAAAAATTGACTCTCTAAGAAGCGAAACTCCATCCCTCTGAAAGCCAAGGATCTGGGCCTTATTAATCTATAATCCACAAATCTTTCCTGAGGCTTCCTCTCCATCCCCCATGTGCCCAATCTTGAATTCCTCCATGCTATGGGAGAGACAAAGGAGACAGAGACTGGTCCTTGGGGACATCCCAGTCTAGATAGGGAAAGGAACAACTATTCAATAAGTACCTTGTAGGGCAGGGAGTCTTAATCTGGGTTTCTAATGTTTTGATAATTGTACTTCAACATAATTGTTTTAATTTATAATCCTATGCTATGCCATGCATTAAAAACATGATTCTGAGAAGGATTCCATAAGCTTTAGCTGACATTGCCCAAGAGGTCCAGGACACCAAAAAACCCCTAAACACTCCTCATTCAGACAAAATATATGTAGTGATGGTGCAGTGGATAGAATGCCAGATTTGGAATCAGGAAGACTCATCACCCTGAGTTCAAATTAGGCCTCAGATACTTAGTAGTTGTGTGACCCTTAATTCTGCTTGCCTCAGTTCCCTCATCTGTAAAATGAGCTGGAGAATGACATGATAAACCACTCCAGGATCTTTGCTAAGAAAATCCCTAAGGGAGTCAGCAAGAATTGAGTGAAAAATAATTGATATATGCTTGCATTCATGGTACTTACAGCCCAAAAAGGAGGTAAAACACATGATGAATACATTTTTAAAAATCAGAGCTTGTGATCTTATGGAACAAGGAACTTGCTGGATGTAAACTGATGCTAGCTTAGAGTTAGAGTTAGAGTTATAGTCTCAGAATGTCAGATCTCAAACTTTTTGGACTCAGGATTCCTTTATAAGCCTAAAAATTCCCCCTCTCTTCCAGAGAATTTTGCTTATATGGGTTTTATCTATAGATATTTACCATATTGGAAATTAAAACATCTTAGTTTCTTATGAATAATTTTGACCTTTTAGTCTTCTGAAAGGATCCCTAGGTCAAATGTTGAGAACTGCTGTCTTTGAGAAGTGCTAGGGGCACCAGATCTAGGGAAAGACAGAGGATATGAGACCTAGGCCCTGGCCCAAAGGAGCTCAGGATTTGGGACTCTGACATCATAGTCTCCAGAGTACACAGAACATGTGTTCAGATGAAGGGCTGGCTGGAGAAAGCTGGGAAGGCTTCCCAGAGGACATAGGGCTTAAGGTGAGCCTTAAAGGATGGGTATAGATTTACCAGGTAGAGGAAACACAAGGAACTAACTGCATAAGCAAAATAGGGAAGAAGCCCAGTGAATGGGGATAGGAAGCAGTGAAGGAAGGGAAGAAGGATGAAAAGAGGACCAGTGTGTGGGAAACCTAATGACCAAGAAAGTCTGGCTGTTGACAATATTCACCACATCCTAGCTACCTGACCAGGACAAAGGGATTAGGTAGCACTGACAGCCCAGGCAAAAGGGTCAAGCAGGGACCAGCCTGGGAGCTTCTGTGATGGGCACACCCACCCCCTCTTTACTCCACCCCCTAGGGGACAAAGCCCTTCTCATGATGGGAGGGAGCCCTGTGCTGGCTCCAAGTACAAAACAGCCTCTGTTAGAGAGCAACAGGAGAAAATTGGCCAGAGGCTGGGACTTGGATTGAAAATGCTGCTGTTGATTTCACCCCCAGCCACACCAATCAAGTCATGCAGATGTCAACATACATACACACATACACATAAACACAAATAGGCACATGTGGGGATAGACACATGTAAAGAAATATACACATTTATAGATAATAGTAACATATACAGAAATAGGTACATGCAGGGATAAACATGTATACAAATTTATATGCTCATAGATATAGTAACATGAACACAAATAGACACATGAGGTGATAGACATATGTACCCAAATATACATATTCATGGATACAGTAACACACACAAACATAAGTAAGCACATGGGGGGATAGACACATGTACATACATTTACACATTTACACATTCATGGATATGGTAATATACACACAAATAGGCACATGGGGGGATAGACACATGTACCCAAATATATATATTCATAGAGACAGTAGCACACATGCAAATAGGCAAGTGCAGGGATAGATTCATAAACACAAATATACATATTCATGGATATAATAACATACACACAAATAGGCATGTGTGGGGATAGACACATATACACAAATTTACACATTCATAAATATAGTAACACGTACAAATAAGCATTCATTTCATGTGTTACTATATAGTAACACACATGCAAATAGGCAAGTGCAGGGATAGACACATATATGCAAATTTACACATTAATAGATACAGTAACACAAATAGGCACATGCAGGGATAGACACATATATACAAAGATACTCATTCATGGATACAGTAACATACACACAAATAGGCATAGATACAGTAACACATACACACACACACATCTATACATAGAGATGGACCTTCACAGACACCCACACTCACATTTTTTGGCATACAGATTCCTTCCCAGAGCCAATAGGGGGAAGGGATTAGAAAGAAGAGTGGCCCACCAAGAGCAGTCACTGCCCATGCTGGCAGCTGCTCTCTCCCCCATTGCTCTCTTCCTCTGGCTTTGAAAGCAGCAACAGCTCCAGCACCTTCAAGGAAAGGGAAAATGGAAAGACTCCAGGAAATCTTCAGGCCTTAAGAGTTCTCCCTGTTTATAAGCATAGCACACAGAAAGTCATGGGAGGGGAGAGAGATGGAGAAACAAAGAAACAGAAAAAAAAAAAAAACAACAAAGATGGAGGGAGTGTGAGACACAGGGAGATAGAGAAAATAAAAGATAGAGAAAATAAAATATGTAGTCAGAAATAAAAATCAAAAGCAGAGAGAAACAGAAAGAAGGGCCAGCCCAGGGAGAGAGAGACATGGATGGAGAAATATTTAACAAGATGGAGACACTTCTGCAGAAAGGGGCCCCCCATTCACTCCAGGTTCTCTTCAGGAAATGTCCAAATATATCTCTTTTCACATCAGCCACTTACAGAGTGAAACTGAGCCCCCATTAAGAGGGCAGAAGGGAATAAAGGAAGGAGAGGAAAAGAGAGGAGTTAGAGCAGAGAAGAGAGGAGGATGGGAAGATAGAAGTAATGCCATCTGGAATAAGTCCTGTCTCACAAGGCTAAGGAGTGGCCCGGATACAGCTGATATGAGGAGCTATTCCCTTGCTCTTCCCCCTCCCCCATCGATGACATGGAACAAGGTCCATGTAGGGTACCTCCAGCCAGTCTGATGAGGCGAAAGCCACAATTTCCGGATTCTAGGGGAAGGGAAAGAAGATAGTTGCTTTCAGGACCAAGAGGGGGCCCTGAAAGGGTGGAAGCGAGGGTAAGAAGAAGAGTCCTTGTATAGAAGGTTTAACCTCCTCTGTCTAGACAGAGAGAAAGAAGGGCCCACCCAGGGAGAAAGAGACATGGATGGAGAAATATTTAACTAGATAGAGACACCTCTACAGAAAGGGGGCCCCCCATTCACTCCAGGTTCTCTCCAGGAAATGTCCAAATGCATGTTTTTTCTCATCAGCTGCTTTCAGAGTGAAACTGAGCCCCCATTAGGAGGGGGAGAAGAGAATAATAGGAGAGGAAAAGAGAGGGGTTAAAGCAGAGAAGAGAGGGCTCTTGTATTTGTGGTTGGGTGCCACAAAAAGAGGAATAGGTGTAGTCTGATGCTAGGCAAAAGTTAGAGAATGAAATTAGAACCCCTGTGAACCATTTCTAAGTGAGAATCTTTTGAAGCTTATCTTCCAAAAGAGGGGAGTCACCCCCATGTCTGACCATAAAACAGAGACAAAGTAGAGCTGCCACACATTCATGGCTATCTTGCTACCTTAAGAACCCACTTCTTCTAGGAAGTCCTCCATGGCTTTTTAAAAATAATAACCCCTCATATGCTGATAATTCCTCATATAATTCATGGGAAAACCATTCCCTATTTACTCATAGCCTTTTGGGGACCAAATTTTAATAAAAAAAACAATAATCCAGACTTTCCCTTCCCTACTCCCAAAACTTTTATCCCTCACTCCTTTTCCACAGCAACCATACATTTGTCAGAGAGCCTAGGCCAAGAAATCGGATCTGGGCTCACAATATCCCCAGCCCACGGGTCACTGCCCAGATCAGCTGCTCCTGTTTACCCAACATGGTCAGAGAAGTGTTCAGAATCTTCCAGACCATGTTGTGAAATATAAACCCAGACACAGCTCAATGCCATGCAAGCATCCAAGGGGCCCCCAACATTTTTGGACAGAACTTTCTTTCCTGGGTCCCCACATTTAGACACTAACCTCTAATTCTAGTTTATTGACTTGATGCCTCCATCAAAGCTGAACCTCCTAATCTTTCTCTGATAGTAACCTCGAGTCTTAACACCAATCCCTAACCCTAACCCGGGCCCAAACCTCCAACCTTCTTCCAAACAATAACGACTAGCCAATTCTACACAGTATGCCAAACTAAAATCATAACCCTGACTTATCTCCAAACCTCATCCACACCCTAACTGTCAACTTCTCTCACCCAAATGTGGAACCCAAAGCATGAAAATTCTCTGGCTTTAACCTTCACCTTTCTCCCACAGACTTTTGCTGCCTCCCCTTCTACCCAGACAAGAACCTTTAATCTAGATCCCAAAGAGTAACATTTAGGATCAGAGATTTAGAACTGAAAGGAAACATCTAGTCAAATTCCCTCATTTTATGGATTCCATGATCCAAAAATGGGAAACACAGCCACATGCTGGGATTCCTTTTGCTCTGCTTTCTCCTACCTTCAGGATATTGAATACAGTTGTTCCTTCCACATTGTGAGAGCTAGAGGTAAGGCATTCCCCCCATCTGGAAAATCCACATTAAGACCCTCCTTTTGTGTCAGAGAAGAAGTCTGAATTATCATGGTATTAAAAGATAAAATATGTTCATATGATATAATACCATACATACATTTTATGTATTTTGGAGTTTCTGAATTTTTCTGTGTTGTTTGCTGGTCTTTGCATATCAGCTTCTACAAAACTTCCCCAAAACTCCCATTTAATTTCTTATGCCAACCCATGAAATATCGAAACCACAAAGGGGAAAGGCTCAATGAGGAAGGATAACTATGTACAAATCTATACATCTGGCTTCAGTGCCTCAAGGTCTGGTCTCATATTACCAACTGTGATAATTCCATGTAAAGCACTTTGCAAATTAAAGTGCTATATAAATGCTAGTTCTTGTTATTATCATCATCTGCTTTTTGAATATTCCAACAGGATGGCCCATAAGCACTTCAAATTCAACATAACCAAAGCAGAATTCTTCTTTCCTCTCCAAAGCCACTCATTTTCAAACTTCCTTCTTTCCATTAAAGGAACCACCATTCTTCTAGTTTCCTCTAGGTTCTTTCTTGACTTGGATTATTAGTCTTAACTCCTCACCCCATGTTTCCAATCAGCTTTCATCACTTGCTATTTCTACCTATGTATCTCTTGAATCCATCTTCTTCTCTTTATTCATGCAACCACAATCTTGGTTTAAGGCACTTGCTACCTCTTGGCTAGGCTATTGCAATAATCTTTTAATTGTTGAAAATCTCTTCCCTCACCATGGTATCTTCCACACAAATGCCAAACCAGTTTTCCTTAATCATGTCATTCCCCTGACTGGAGAAACTTCAGTGGCTCCCTGTTGCCTCAAGGATTGAGCAGAAATTCCTGTTTCATGTTTAACATATATTGAATTACTTGTCTAGGGAAGGGGGTGGGGAGAAGGAGGGGAAAATTTGAAAGACAAGGCTATGCAAGGATCAATGTTGTGAAATTATCCATGCATATGTTTTGAAAATAAAAATCTTTATAAAAAAAAAGAAAGAAAGAAATTCCTGTTTCACAAATGAGGGCCTCATCTTAACCTACCTTTCCAGCTTCATTCTGGATCACTCCCTTTCTTGAATTCCATGGTCAAGTCAAACTGCCCATCTTGCCTATCCTTACACAAAGGCTTCATCTATCATTTCTGTCACCTTTGCAAGGACAATTCCCTCCTTACCTTTAAGAACACCCTTCCTTCTTACCTCAACTTTTTAGAATCCATTTCTTCCTTAAAGATTCAGCCTCCTTCTACATGAAGTCTTTCCTCATCTCCCCCAAACTATGTCTTCCCCTGCCAACTAATCTGTATTTAACTTTATGGATTCTATCA
This sequence comes from Myrmecobius fasciatus, assembly GCA_023553655.1. Lineage (NCBI taxonomy): Eukaryota > Metazoa > Chordata > Mammalia > Dasyuromorphia > Myrmecobiidae > Myrmecobius > Myrmecobius fasciatus. The sequence goes on from JAJPUD010001976.1 coordinate 63,094, forward strand.
CATAGATGTTTCATAGCATGCATATATATATATATATATATATGTAATATCTCTTCTAGTAAAGTGGAAGCTCCTTGAGAATAGGAATGGTTTCATTTTTGTCTTTATATCCCCAGCTTAACCCAATACCCGGCACATAGAAGGTGCTGAATAAATCTGTATTTTTTTTAATAAAGCTTTTTATTTACAAAACATATGAGTGATTTTTCTACATTGACCTTTGCAAAAAACTTTTTTTTCCCTAGCTTTTCCCCTTCTTCCCCCCACCCCCCACCCCTAGATGACAGGTAATCTAATACATGCTAAATAGGATAATGAATAAATCTGTATTGACTGATTAGTTGATTAAAAACAGTAAAATCTCAGTAACTGGAGCCCTATTAATTCATTCTGATAGGAATGGCATTATATTTGCAATGGATGTATGTAACTTAAGTATTATTCTCTAGGCAAATAAAGAATATAAACAAGTTGAAAATGTTTAGGGCAGCCAACTACATAAATAAGAGTTAAATTCTCAGAAGAGAATGAATTGATATGCTAATCACAAGTTATTCTTATTTCTTATATAAAGAAAGTTCCTAACTTCCAGTAAGCCAGAAATTTTTAACACGAGGTCCCCAAATTTGTGTTTGTATTTTTTTAGCATTTTGATAACTATATTTTAACATAATTAGTTTCCTTTGTAATCCTGTATATTTTATTTAATGTATTTAAAATTTTAATGTGAGAAGTGGTCCACGAGATTCATCAGATTGTCTAAAGAATCCTTGACACAGAAAAAGCTTAAGAAACTCTGTGCTAGGCAAACTCTGGTAAGCTTTATTCAAGTCATTCTATGTATTCGAAAATAGGAAAAATATGCATCCCCATATTCCTGAGACAAATTACATTGGGTGATAATACATTGGGGAGTACTGGATTCAAATTCTGGTTGGATCATATCTTGGTTCCACGATCTTGGATAAGTCACCAAAAGTCTTTGAGTCTCAGTTTATCTGTAAAATGAAGGGAACTACCTAACCTCTAAATGTCTCTTGCAGCTCTAAATCTATGATCTAATGATCCCAACTCCTATTTCACAACTCAGCTCCTTGCCTCAAGGTCTCAGCCCTGCCATTTCCTTAAAACTTAGCAAGCAAAAGACTCCCCAAAATCAAAGATAGGTTCCAGGATCCTACAGACAGCTCATTGGTATAGTGAATAATCCATTAGTCTGGAGTCAGGAAGACCAAAAAGTAAAGAAGATACTTCCTTAGATACTTCCTACCTATATGATCAAGTCATTTAACCTCAGTCTGCCTCAGTTTCTTCAACTATAAAATGGGGATAATGATATCACCTCCCTCCCAGGTTCTGGTGAAGGTCAAAAGAGATAATATTTGTAAATCACTTAGCACAGAGCTCAGCACATAGTAGGCATTACATAAATGCATCCTTCCTTCCTTCCTATTCTCAGTCACACGACTAGCAGATCCTGAAACAATGCTACTAACTACCAGAACTATATTTACCAGACTAAATACTATACCCTGGATGCTTTCAGCCCTGAAACTCCCATCCTGGATCCTTCCCTTCTATGCTCCTGATTGGTAAGGCCTTTCACCATATCTAGGTCTCTTTCAGCCATCCTTTACTTTACTGCCTATTTCCTGCCAGCTACCTCCCAATCATCTGAGTACCCAAATCTTTACTCCCTAGTACTTTCTATCTCTAGAGCCATAATAAAAAATGGTGCCATTGTTCCAATATGTTAATCTACTCACACCATCCTCAAAACTTTCCAATCAAAATATTCTCCCTGCCCATATCTCGCTTTTCCACATGTGTGTTCTTTCCTCATTAAAATGTAAGATCCTTGAGCACAGAAATTGTGGCAGTTGTGTGTTTGTATTTCCAGAGCTTAGCAGAATGATTGGCAAATGGGAAAGGCTTACACATGTTTTCTCATTCATTCAAGAGTGAACAGTCACAGAAAAGTCGAGAAAGAATGCATAAGGAGTGGGGGGAGGGGAATGGCTTTCCTCCTGACCAAGGCTAACCCCTCTACCTGTGCAAATGATCCCATTTCATTCTGTCTCCTCCAACAGATCGTCCTCTCTACCCTCCCCATATTTCCACTTATTTTTAATCTCTTTATGTGCACGGGCTCATTTCCTATTGCCCACAAATATGTCTTCCCCATCCTGAAAAAACCCCTCATTTGACCCTTCCATCCCCACTAGCTATTATCCTTTATCTTTTCTGCCCTTCATAGCTAAACTCCTTGAAAAGGCTATCTACAATAGATTTCTCTATTTTCCTTCTATTATCCCTTACAAGTCAGAGCTTGGACTTTATCATGCTACCCAAACTGCTCTCTCCAAAGTTACCAATGATCTCTTAGTTGCCAATTCCAATGATTTTTCTCAATCCTCCTTCTCCTTGCCTTCTCTGCTTTTGACAGTTGGTCATTCTCTCCTTCTGAATACTCTCTTTTCTCTAGTTTTCAGGTCACTGTTCTTTCCTGATTCTCCTCCTACGTATTGGATCGTTCCTCTGGTCTCCTTTGCTGGATCCTCATCTGGAGCATATTCTCTAAATGCAATGTTCTTCAGGATTTTGTCCTGGGCCTTCTCTTCTATTCCATTATTTCACTTGATGAGCTTATCAGGTCCCATGGATTTAATTGCCACTTCTATGCTGATTTGTCTTTTCTGCTCCCATTCCTTTGCTGACCTCTATCCAATCTCACCTTTCATACATCTTAAACTGGATGTCTAGTAGATGTCTTAAACTCCAGCTGTCCAAAATGAAACTCATCAACTTTCCTCCTCAATTCTCTAACCATCCCTTTGCACAACCTTTCTATTAATCTAGAGGGTGACACCATCCTCCCAATCCCCCAAGCTCCCAACAGTTATCCTGAACTCCTTCCTATTTCTCATTCCCTATATCCAATCAGTTGCCAAGATCTGTCAATATCACCTTGGCAACATCTCTCAAAAATGCTCCATTTCCTCCTCTGACACTGCCCCTATTCTAATGCAGACCCCCTCATTATCTCATATCTGAATTATTGCAATAGCTACTGGTGAGTCTGCCTGCCTCAAGTCTCTCCCTTCTTTAAGCCATCTTCCATTTAGCCACTGAAGTCACTTTCCTAAAATGATGATCTGACCATGTCATTCCCCTACTCAATAAACTCAAGTGGGCCCTATTGTCTTCAGGATCAAATATCAAATGCTGTTTCGCATTCAAAGCCTTCAGAACCTAGCTCCTTCCTATCTTTCCAGTTTTCTTAACACTTTACCCCCTACGATGTACTGGCTGAGCCATTGACACTGGCCTCTTGGCTGTTCCATGAACAAAATACACTCTTGATTTTGGGCAATTTCTCTGGTTGCTCCTCATACCTGGAATGCTCTCCCTCCTTAACTCCACCTACTGCCTTCCCTGGCTTTCTTTAAGTCCCAACTAAAATCTCATCTTTTACAGGAAGTTTTTTCTAATCCCTCTTAATTTTAGTGCTTTCTCTCCATTAATAATTTCCTAGATCCTATATATAACTTGCTTTGCATATATTTGTTGGCATATTGTTCCACACTCTCTCCTCCAATTAAATTGTAAGCTCCTTGAGGGCAGGGATTGTTATTTGCCTCTTTTTGATCTCCAGCACTTAGCACATTACCTGACATACAGTAGGCATTCAATAAATGATTCATTTGGGTCTGAGGAGGAAGGGGGACCAGGATTATAGCCCTGGCTCTTGGAGTCACTTGTTTTTAGAGCAATTTGTATTTTTAGTTCTAAGTTTGCCCCTGGAGAAAACAAGATGGGAAGAGATGAAGAAGGAGACTCTATGGATAGAGATCCTACCTCCTCTCATCCTTTGAACATTCCTCACATGAAAGGTGTGAAATACAACATAAAAAAAACCTAACAGTATAACTAACATGTGGCTGGAAATTGAGAGATCTAGTTTTTAACCCATGTAATCTTAGGCAAGTCACTTGGGCAAGGTCTTTCCTACCTCAATAAAATGGATAAGGTTAGACTATATGATCTCTAAGTACCTCTCAACTCCAACATTCTCATTTCATGAGTCCAGGAAATTACATTTTTGACACATTACTGAGTGAAAAATCTGAGTTTGGAGGAATGGTATCCCCAGAGGCACCAAATTGCTGCCCTTACCTAATAAACAACTTTCTGGTAAAAAGTTCCATCTGTATAGGCTGTTCAGGTCACTTCCCATTATGCCCTGCTCCTAGAGCCTGAGGCATCAGGGTAGTGAGTTACAACACTGCCATAGCTAATTGGTCTGGCCTATTACTTCCCAGCATTACTTGGCATGACACGGAATGGGGGGCAAATGGACAGCATCTGCCCTTCTCCAAAGCACTCAACCAGAAAGCTGGCTATGGGGGATGAGGAACTGACCATCTTGTAAACCACTTCCTAGTTCAGCCCCAAGGGGAACTGGGCCGGAAATTCACCAGATACCTCACTCCCTTCACCAGTATTTCCAAAGTGGGGAGCTGGCTGGGCATAAACTGGAAAGTCTTCTTGGGGTGCTGATGAAGATAGCTTTCTAAGAACCTCAAGGACATGTAATATTAATAGTCATACTAGTGACCACTCACATTTCTACATCCATCTGGGGTTTACCAAGTCCTTTCCTATGTCAGTCTTCTGAGAGAGGCAGGAAAAGTATTATCATCCCATTTTGCAAATGACAAAATGGAAGCCTCAAAAGGAGATGCTTTATCCAGTCACATCCTTAGCAGGGGCTGGAATCAGGAAACTCAACTTCACTCATGACCTAGAGAAACTTTCAAGGATTCTTTAGCATATTTTGCCCATCTCTCTGGTCTCTCCCTATACCTCTCACCCAAGGGGTGAGACTCCAAAAAAATAGTCCTGGCCATGCTCCTGACAGCCTAGTCCAATGCCCAGGATAAGAGAGAACAATGCCAGTGGCTGACACCTGCCTCCATGCATTTTCTCCATGTGGGTAGAGAGGCCTCCAACAGCCCTGGTAACCACACTCCCCAAGGCTTCCTCCCAGCGTTCAGCCACCAACGGTACTCAGCTGCAGCTGATGGGGGGCCTTCTCCTCAAGAGGCTGGCGGGGAATGCCTCCTCCACAGCAACCCAAGACACAAGGCTCTTCTCCTTGAATACAATCCTACCCTATACCATACCACACATACCACATAGGCCACCCACATCACCCACTCACACATGCCGTCCTCACAGACCCACACAACAGACATCATGCATGGCCCACATATAAAACCACTCCCCACCCATAATAGTACCACATATCCTATACCTCCCATAGCACAGAGTCATACATACCCACCATCCCCACACACCACATACATGTGCTACACACTATATACCCCCAGGCCATACATCCACACACATCCAACGCCACACATAATACCACACACACTCCCACAATCACAATACTATTTACACATCTCGATATGTATATATACTACACACTACATATACACACCCTACATATAACACTCATAACTCATTTTCTGTACAATTTTCACTTAGCTATATTATAAATGCTCCCACAATCACAACACTACTTACACATCTCTCTATATATACTATACACTATTATACACACCCCACATGCAATACCACTCATACCCCATTTCCTGTACAATCTTCCACTTACATATATTATACACACATAACCACACATGACAAGCATACATATAATACATAATTAGTACCCACATACCTCACATGTCACACAAAACACCTTAGACATAAACATGTACCATTCACAACATACATAGATCATATATACCATATACATAGTATATGTACATACATGGGTACCATACATTTCAGATAAGTACCAAACACAGAGATGTAGGCATACAAACCTCAAACACGTCTTATACACACTACCATTTTCATACCTTACTCACTTATCCCACACACACAACACTTTATAAATACACTACAAAAAAGTAGGAATGAAACCTTGAGACCAGTGAGGAAAGTGTGGGAACTATTGCTCCCTGGCCTTCCCCCCAAAAACCCAAGTGTATCCCACAAATAGGATTTATGTGATAGCACCCACAGAAAGAATGAGTAGGGGAAGGAACAAGCCAGGTCTGTAGCTGATGCTTCTTTCCTCATCCTCCCTTGCCCTTTGCCCCTTGCCCTACCTTCCCTTTAGCCCAGGGTCTGAAGGTTGAAATGCCATTCTTGAGTTAGCCCTTCTATTTTCTTGAAGCCAGAGCCACCCACTCCTCACAAAGATCCCCGTTTCTAACAGAGACTCCCATTCCAGGTCGGGAGAACCTTGTGCCCTGAACACATATCCCATACTCCCAGCTCTCTTAACAAATCTGAGGAGCTGCCACCTCATGCTGACTGCTTTTTAGATCGCAGACTGACAGGTCTTGAAAGGATTTAAGAGATGCAATCTAAGCCTTTGACTTTATGGAAGAAAACCCTGAAGGCCAAAGAAGGACTGGAACTTGCTCCAGCTTACTCAACCAGTAGACCTCTGGTGTGCTAACTTCTCTGTAGGGACAATTTTCTCTGCACTCCACCAGATATGCTCCCCCCACTCATCTGCTGCATATGATTCTGTCAACTCCTCACTCCACTTAATGCATGAATCCAACCTTCTGGCCTGGCCCTAGTTCCTGAGCCCAGCTTTGCAAGAGGCAGAATAAACTGTGGCTTTTGACTTAGCAGCAAAGTCTCTGTCCAAGGTAACTTTCATCCAGGGTAGAAAGATGAGTTCTCTCTCTTTTAAAACTGTATTAGCATAATAGCTGGAGCCCAGGGAGCCCAAGAAAACCGACTGAGTAGCTGAAGAATTCTGGGAAGAGTGCAAGCTTGATCACTATTATTATCACCAATGATTATAAGTGCTGATCATTTTTATCTAGCACTAGAATGGGGGCTCTTCACCGTTTTTGTGTTATGGACTCCTGGGTGATCTAGTCTGGTAAAGCCAATGAATATCTTCTGAAAATTTCTTTACACAAAATTAAATACCTAAGATTACAAAGGAAACTAATTCTATTTGGATGTAATTATCAACTTTTTAAAAAGTTGACAAATGCTAAGGTCTAGATGAAAAAATGGTTAGATGAAAATAGCAGTGATGACCCTAGAAAAGCATCTATTGAAACCTGGCTTGATCTTTTAAGTAAAATCCCTTCTAGAGTTGGGAAGGGGTAGAGTAGGATGGAGGAAGGGGAAAGTATTAGCATAACTCAAAAAATCATGAAAAAAACAACATTCTTCCCCAGGTTATCACACTAAAGTTGTAAGCAATAAACTGTTAAAGAAAAGCAAGGTCCAAAGGCCAGCAAATGACTGAGATCACTTTTCACATCAAACTTTTCAGAAAGAAAATGACTTTTGATTTGAATAATAATTTTATCTATCAACTTTTTGATAGCTTTGTCCTATTTATATATTGGCCACTTATCATTATGGATGTATTTTTTATAAACACTGCTGTTTAAAAAAAAAAGATTTAAATGACTTGCTAAGTTGAATAGTTATGGCAAACCCCACAAACTTCAGCAGAAATTATGGATTGTCATGCAGAGCATTTGAAAACTATGTGATAATGGGGACTTTCTCATTAAAAAAAATTTTAAAGAATATATGCACACCAAATGTCTTTTCAATGATTCATAATATATCTTTTAAAAAAGAAAGTGTTTCTTTCTTTGAGTGGAAGTGTTAAAACTAGGATACTCATAGACAAAATGTACAAGAAGAGAACTCATCGCTTGGCAAATCCACCAAGTGACTCATTTCCACCTATCATATATGTTCCCAAAACACATGATGTTCCCAGAAGAGTCTTCCAAGACCAAGTTGATGTGACCTCAACATCCCAGAATTTCTGTCTGTGTGCCTATCTATGTGTGTGTGAGTATATGACCATACAACTGTGTTGAGTATGAATTTCTCTGTGTTTGTATCTTGCCTTTCTCAGCTCTCTTACAGTCATATTGTACAACCAACCTCTCCCTTTAACCCATCATAATTCAGGCCTTCACTTATCAGACCTACTGTAAAAAGCCTTGACTCAGATTTCTCCCTGTCTAATCCAGCTTCCATTAAGCTGAGAAAGTGATTTACTGAAAGCAAAGATGACCATATCAACATCTTCTTCATTCAATAATCTCCAGTGGCTCCCTATTACATTGAAGATCAAAGATAAACTCTTCAATTTGACCTTTATCTCGTTTCACAACCTGGCTATAACCTCCCTTTCCAGACTTATTAAATATTATTCCCCTTAATATATCTACTGTTTCTCACATATTACATTTCATCTCTGTATCTGTTCCTTTGCATAAGCAAACTCCATTCCTAGAGTATGTCCCATATACCTCTGCTACTTAGAATCCCTACTTTTCTTCAAAATCCAGCTCAGGGACCACTTTCTACATGAAACCTTTCCTGATCCCCTTAGCTGCTATTACCTTCCTTCCAAAAATAACCCTGAGCTTGTATTTTTTCATATTTACATATATTCACCCTCAAAAATTACCTTTACTTTGTGTAACTCTTTTTAAAATATATACATTCATATCTATGTAGATGTACTTTCAAAAATCACCTTGCATTTTGCATTTCTTTTGTATATTAATATGTGTGTATATGCACATGTCATTCATCTATGCATTATATGTACACATGTACCTACCTGGATGAGCATGTGCAATTACATACACAATAAACATAAATATTTGTATTCTTCATATAAATATGCATGAGCATATTATCTCCCCTGGTAGCATATAAACCTCTTGATGGCAGGAATGATTTTATTTTTTTTCTTCCTACCCTCAGTGCTCTGCATGGTACCTGATATATCATGGGCATTTAATAAATGCTTTTTGATTAATTGTGCACATGCTCTAGGAGTATATAGATAAGGACTATATTTGTATGGGTGTGTATGTGTGTACATCTTCACATTTGATATATTTATGTATGTCTGTATATGTGTGTTAGGGGGTAGCAGGGATGGTACTGTTCCAAGGCTAATTAACCTCATTCAATAATGGCATTACATTCACAGGAAAATCTGAGGCTGGACCTGCATATGTATTTTTCTTCCCTCCTTCCTTTTTTCCTCCCTTCAGCTCTGTTTAGAGAAGCTGAGGATTGAGCTCCTCAGAGCAAAAGGGAGAAGTAAAGGGGGGAAATGAGGCAGAAGTCTCCCCTCCAAGTCTTAGACCTTGGAGAGCCACGTCTCCCTTTCCCATCCCCCAGATGCCTGAATCACCAGAATGAGACTTCCCAGTGGGGAGCTCCCTGTCTGGCTCTCTAGGCCTGTTAAACTGTGACCAGAAATTATGACTTCTCAATCTCCCTTCTTCTGAAGGTCCTGTTCTCCTGCTGTAAGTCTAAGCATTCCCAAGCCCTTTAAAATTCAACATTGTCCCCTAACTACATTCGTAGGACCCCAGCTTGGGTTCTAGATTTCAGGGAAATTCAATGCCACCCTGGCTCTGGATCCCAGATTACTGTTCTGGTTTTGCCTTGGTGGAGTGTATCAGTGCTCAATAGGAAAAGTGAGGAGGAAGAAAGAAGGAAGGGAGGGAGGAATGAAGGGAGAAGAGAAAAGGCAGGAAAGAATGAGGAGGGAGAAAGGCAAAAGCACCCTGTAAACTTCTATTCTGATGATGATAAAGGTGTCAACATTGTCCTAGTTTGGGAGATGTAGTGATAGAGGTGTCAGCTGAAATACAGTAAATGTTTTGGAAAGATTGTGGTTAAAAGAGCACACTGGAATAGGAATCGGGAAGTGTGGGTTTGAATCCCATCACTCACTTATTATGTGACCTCAAGAGAGCTACTTGATACTTTTGGGTCTCTATCCATATTTCTATTTGTAAAAATAAGAGGGTGAGACTAAATCAAAACTTCTTAAACTGTGAATTGTAATCCCCTATGAGATCATGCAACTGAATGTAGGGGGATCATGAAATTATAATTTATTATCTGTAAATGACATATGTAATATATCATTATATATTATATGTATGTATATATATATATAATTATGACATATGTAATATAATACATAAATATCTATTTTATATAACTATATGCCCAGTACTGCATAACAATTTCTCAGGCAAAAAGGGGTTGCAAGTAGAAAAGTTTAAAAAGCTCTGGATTAGATGATAATTTATGAATCTACAAAAAAACTTTAATATACCTGTTTTTGTTTGGTTCTCTACCTTCTTTCCACAGGAAAAAGAGAGAGATGATTTTAGCATTCAAATTATTAAGGTTAAATAATGGGCAAATGACCCAAAACCCACCAGCAAAACAGAGCTTTTAGGTTGCCTGAGAGTGAGCCAGGATCTAATCTAGTCCAAAGCACTCAGGTAGGCTGATCCCAGATCAGTACTACATGTTCTTTCTGGGGCAAAAGTATCATTTTCTATGGCTTGGGGGAGCAGGAGAAGAGCTACAGACTTAGAAAGAAGCATGGGGCCAAGTATGATTGGAGGAGATGGGGGGAAAAGGCAGGGGGGATAGAAAGAGGGGGCGCTTCATCCAGCCAGTTCTGGGTAGTTTTCTTTGATAACACACTGCTGTTGTTCTGTATTTGTGTCTATGCAACTAAACTCTTGATAGCTCTTCTTCCTTCTGAAAAACACTCAGAAAAGAAGGGAAAAAAGGGCCTGGGACAATTGGAGGCCATGAAGTAGAGGGGCAAGGCTAGAAGGCTGATCAAGCTTAAGTTTCTAACTGAACAAGAAGGAGCATCTGAGAGAAGAACAAACTTGGTAAGACTTGGAAAGGACTGAGGCCCCAGAAAGTTGATATAACTAGCAAAATCCCCACTCTGAGTTGCTCTAAACACAAGGCATCCCACTTCCATATGTGAAAGATACGTCAAAATGTTTGGTAACTAGCATATAACTATATCCCCACATCTATTGAGGTGATAATCAAGGAAAAGAGAGACCAGAACAAGACAGAACTAGTTATAAAGGACTTCCTGGAAGAAAAAGAACTGGGGCAGTCCCAAGCAAAACTGCAAAGCAGCAAGTTTGGAAGTCGTGCTTTCTTTTTCCCTATCTTTTTGCTCTTCTAGGACCCCTTCCTCATGAAATCTGCCATAGATTGGACAGACGCCATAGCTTAATAGAATGTGTCTTCTCTGAAGGGATCTTGTAAACAGGAGGTACTTGATAAATGTTAAACGAATGAAAGCTTCTGACAAATTCACCCACTCTGAGATATGTCACTCTTCTGAGGATTAAACTAAATTTGTATTTCCCAAAAGCACCCGGGGAAAGGGCAATGCTTAACCCACAAGAATGGATTGGTAATGACAGAATTTATAGCATTGGTAAAAAGCTAAAGAAGGAAAGATAAGAAGCTGTGACCCTTCCCAGGGTTTCTTTCAAATTCCACCCCACTCCAGTGGCCCCCTCCACTTACTTCTCTTATACTGTAGATTGGCCTAGGGGCTCGGTGACATAACAAAGAGGCACAAAATCAGCTAACAGGTGTTCAGAAAGTCAGCAAACAGGGGCTGGAAAGTTTCCTTTGACATTAAATCATTCCATGGCCACAAGCAAGTTAGTCCCTTAGCTGGGTTTTAATTTCCTTTCATGTTCAGTGAGAAGTAGATCTCTATGTTCTCTTCTACCTGTAAAAGCTTCTGATCCTAAGACGATAAGGTTCTAACACTGACTCTAGCATCCCCTAAAGTACAACCTTCCCTTGAGCCCTCCCTCCCCAGCAAAGGAAGCCTGCCAATCCTTCACCTACATGGTTAGAGAAGCAGAAACTGAGGCCACTGATCAATGATGAGGGCAGTGTTTTGCACACAGACTAAAGGGTAACATATCATTTCAATTTTTTCCACCTGTCTCTTTTTACCTTTCAACTTTCAACTCCTTCCTCTAAACCAGTGTTTCTCTGAGTGTGGTCCAGAGAATCCTAGGTGTCTCTGAAACCTTTTCAGGAGGTCTATAAATTTAAAATTAATTTTTATTTCTAATTGTTGTTACTGCTGTTTGTCCTTTGTTCTCAAAGAGGACCATGACATCAGAGAGGTGATGGAAAATATCTATAAATATAAACCCACATAAGCAAAAACTCTTTGGATAGATTTTTAATAAATTTTTTTTATCTTTTTAAAAAATTTTTTTCCTGAGGTAATTGGGGTTAAGTGACCCAGGGTCACACAGCCAGTTAAGTATCTGAGACCACATTTGAACTCAGGTCCTCCTGAATTCAGGGCTGGTGCTCTATCCACTTCATCACCTAGCTATCCCTAATAATTTTTAATAGTATAAAGTTTGAGAACCCCAGTGTTTGGAAATCCTGAGGAGCAGGAAGCTCAGCCAGAACCAAGCAAAGAAGCTTGTCTTTTATGTCAAGCATAAAATATATGAAAGTGACATTGGGAAGACAAAGGCCTCTTAAGGGCAGGGAGCCAACTCCAAACCCATCCCAATCCTCAACCTTAGGCCCTAAGGCCTAAGACCCAACTCTCTAAACCGATATTCCAGAGATAGATAACAGGTTCTGATTCCCTGAGGGTTGGGCTTTGACTTTAGAGGAAGGGCCAAAAAAGAAACATTGAGGAAAAAACTACTCAGGAACTGAGGAAGCCCCTGGATCATCATTACCTGTTGTTCCTGACTAGAGCCTCACTCTTTGTCCAAGATCCTTATATAGCAGGTGTTTCTGAGGAATTAGAATATTATAGACAGGGCTGGCACTATGTGAGACCAAAGGGCATCCAATCTCCACCGGACCTACAGAATCAAGACAGAGAGAGGATGAGTTAGATAACCACTTCAGAAATACTTTTCGATCTACAAGTAGAGGGGTAGAAAAGGTATCAGACTAGATATTGGGAAATCTGGGCTTGTTCTATTCTTTGTTCTGTGACTGATTTGCTGTGGGGCTTTAATAATTCATTTACCTGTTCTATCTCATTTTATACATCTTTGTAAAATAGGAGAGGTCAAATTTGATAAAGTTATCCCTTTTTTCTGTCATGGACCCTTTTTACCTTCTAATAAAATCTATAGGCCTTTTCTCAAAATGTTTTTAAATATATAAATTAAAATACATAGGATTACAAAAGAAACCAATTCTACTGAAGTAATCTATTTCTATGTATCTCTGTCTGTCTGTCTTATAAGAAAACAAGGTCATAGATTCCAAGTTAAGAACCTCTGGACTCAATGGTCTTTAAGATCCCTTTATATTCTGATGTTCCTTCTATGATGCCGAGTCTTTAATGAATATTCAAGTTCTGTTCTAGGTACTAAGGGGAAAACAAAGATATATAAACCAGGATCCCTTCTCTCTAGAAGCTCCAGACAGACTAGGAAAGAACACAGGGCAGTTGAATGCTAACCATTGAATGAGCCACTCCCCAGTTTATGGTTTGATCATCACAGCCATCCATCCCCAAGCTACAGACAGGCTTGCTTACCCATTCCCTTTGCCCTAGTCCAAAAGGTCACAGATCCAGCCCCAGGGCCAGAGCCGCATTCACTGACTCATCTTTCTCCACTTAAAAAAAAAATTTAAATTATTTTAACTTTTAATTTAAATTCTAATTATCTCTTCTTGTTAAATGGTGTCAATCCCCTGCAGCCATAGCCCAGAATCAACCCAGAATAGGCTTCTCTCTGACCCAAGGTGTGGATCACCCAGGCATCTAATTTTCCTTCCTGGGGTTAACTTCCCTCCATCATTCTCTTGCTAAGTCAGGCAAAGAAATTCTGGAAACACAGACTTAGAGGTTGAAAGGGCCTATAGTCAACTCCCTAAATGTGCAAATGAAGAAACTGAGGCAAGCGATCTAATTTGCCTTTCCCTACCCTCAAAGGGATAATTAGGTGATCCAGCAGATACAGCACAGAGCCTGGAGTCAGGAAAGCAGTTCAAATCTGGCCTGACACTTATTAGCTCTGTGAATCTGGGCAAGTCACTTAAACCTGTTAGCCTCAGTTTTCTCATCTGTAAAATGAGCTAGATAAGGAAATGGAAACTACCCCAGTATCTTTGCCAAGAAAACCCCAAGTGGGATCATGAAGAGTAAGATACACTGATCAAGAAGAGCATCCCTCAAAAAACTCACATGTTCACCCAGGTAAGAAAAGGGAGAGCTGGAAATCAAACCCAAATCCTGGGACTCCCAAATCCAGTGCCCATACCATGCTGACTCCAATCTATTATCAGCACTTGAGAATTAGGGGACTAGAAGCTGTGGTTTAGGGTCATAGAGGCAAGAGGGAAAGAGGGGAGGAATCTTAGACAAGAATCAAGCTTGGAACCAAATCGGTATTAACTAGAGATTTTATTTTATGTCTCTGGGTTTTCCTATACCCCAGTACCTATCTAATTATAGTCTTGAAGACTTCTACATGTCTTGTTCCTGTCTCCTTATCTCCACTCACAGAATGGATTCACATCCTCAGTCAGGGGCTCATCCCTTCTTGCCTGAACTATTTCAAGAGTCTATGAATTGGCTCCCCTGTCTCCAGTATTTCCCCCAACTCTATTCCCTCCCCCACAGAGCTGTCAAATTGGAATTTCTAAAGAGTAAATTGGACTATGTGAAGTCCCTGCCCCAGAAGCCTCATTGGTTTCCTATTGCCCAAAGGATGAAATACAAACTCTTCCCTCTGGCTTTTCAAGCCTGTCACAATCTACCTCCAACCAACCTTTTCAGGGCTTATTTCACCCTGCTCCTCTCAGCTAAACTGGAAACTAACTCAACATTCCATCTTCCACCTCAATGCCTTTGCACAGGCTGTCCCCCAAGCCTGGAATGTACTTGGAATTGCTAGCTAGCTCCCTTCAAGGTCGAGCTCAAATGCTACCTCCTACCAGAGGCCTCTCATGATCCCTCCAGTTAGCAGAGTTGTTCCCTAGCCCCCAGGAAATGACTGTATTTATTTATCTATGTGCAAATTTCTTCCCTGTAGAGTCTTAAGTTCTTCAAGAGCAGACTGTTTTGTTTTTCATTTTTGATTATCCCCAGAGTTATGCATAGTGCCTGAAAAGTTGTAGGGGTTTGGGTCCAGATCTGCAACTTCGTATACATAATGAAACTCCTTTTTATCAATACAGATCTCAATCAAGAAGCATTTTCTAAGAACCTACTATATCTCACAGATTCTGTGCTAAGTGCTGGGCATATACAGAAAGGCAAAGGACAACTTCTCCCTCAAGGGGATAACTAGTTGGCCCAGTGGATAGAACACACACTGGAGTCAGGAAGGCAGTTCAAATCTGCTTGGAGATTTGCTTGGGCAAGTCAATTGTTAGCCTCAGTTTCCTCATCTGTAAAATGAGCAGGAGAAGGAAATGGAAACCACTCCAGTTATCTTTGCCAAGAAAACCCCAAATGGGCCATGAAGAGTAAAACACACTGATCAAGAATAACAACTCTCAAAAAACTCACAATCTAATAGGACAGCAAGCAAATCTATAGAAACAAGTTATATACAGAAGAAACTGGAAATAACCAATAGGGAGAGTTGTTAGAATCAAGAGAAAGTGGGAAAGACTTCTGGTAAAAGATGGAGTTGTTGCTGGGACTTGAAGAAAACCAGTGGATGGGAGATGAGAAGAGACAAGATGTGAACTAGGTCTTAATGAGGGTGAGGTGAACTCTCTTTCCCCTACAACAGGTTTATTGCTCATCGAATTGTGTGAGCATGCTCCTGAGAGGCTGACCCAGCCTTTCCTAATCCTTTCCTCCAATACAGGTCAGAGGCCAGAAATAAGGAACTCAAATCTCCATTGGAGAAGCCACTTTCTCCAAGCATTGTGAAGTGCAAGAATACATGACACATGTGTCACTGGTACATACACACTCAATCACAGAATAAAGCATGGAGTCACACTCTCACAAAGAATGAGTCTCATACACTAATACAGCAGGCATTCGCACAGTCATGCACACTCACACACACAACCAGACATACCCACACAGTAACAGTCACTCAATCACGCACAGTCGCATTTATGTGCACTGCCTCCCACACATTTAGTTGCATATTCGCCCTCTGCTGGCCTGTCAGTAGGTATTCTAGTTCAAACTAGGTCTATCACAAGGAAGCCCAAATGACCTGGTCTCCACCTCTCAGTGATCCTGGTCATAGATTGCTATAGAATGTCTGGGGACATATCTGGGGGAAAAAAAAAAAAGAAACCATATATACACACCTATACACACACACACACACACACACATACACACACATAGCTGCATGTATACACGTCAGGTGAATGCATGAATAAATTCTGCATTCATTGTTTGCATTGGTAAACTACCCTGATACCTAAATCCCCAACAAGAGTCACAGTGACAGGAATAACAGAATCCAAAGAGACAGTAGTTATGAAGGGAATAGAAAGAACATAGAGAAAAATTCAGATTCCACCTAAAGCTAGAGATGTATAAAGATATACAGAAAGAACACCCAAGAAAATTAAACTGGATGGTGGTGACAAATTCCTTAGCCATAAATCTGTCCTTTTACTGCCAGGCTGGGGAGGAAGCCAGAGAGAGGAGGAAGGCTTGGAAGAGAAGGGAAAAGATGGCCAATGGCCAAATGGGGACCAGACCCTTTTTCTCCACTCCCCAAATGGAAACTCCATTTCTTGGAATGGAGTTAGAGCTTAGAAATGGAAGGGGGCATGCATGATAATGACTTCCATGAGTAGGAATAAGTGGGTTCATTCTCTACACCCTTCCCCCAAAACACAGACAAGCTACTCATTAAATCAGAAGTGTCCAGGCTTCCTTTCCAGAGATCGCCTCTCTTCTGGTCCAGGATCAGAGTGAAGCAGCCCCATTACTTCAGCTAAGATGGGGGGTAAGTGGGTACATTTGTCCCTTTAAGTTCAGGAAAACTGGTAAGCTAAGAGATGGGGAATGAAAAAAAAAAAAAAGACTAGGACCCAGGAGGAAGAAAGAAATGATTGATGAAAGAAAAAGATCCCAGAGGCAATAGAAAGAGATGTAGAAAGATGGTAGTCATTTAGTCTCCCCTCTGGCCAGACGGTAAAAAGAGTCATGAATAGGATAGGGAAGACATTAGATTGTTGGAAGGAGGGCAAAAGGAGGGGTACTGGGATAGAGGAGACACTGGAGGAAAGGTGGGAACACAAAAGAGGAGAGAAAGGAAGGGAATCCAAGGGGATAAGGGACAGAATGGTGGGTGAGACCAGGCAAGAGCCAGCAACAAATGAACCTATGTGGCAGGAGAAACAACATGAACATTTGACAATGAATAAGAAGGCAGTAGATAAGGGGGCATATGTGAGGGAGTCAATGGATGTGGGCATGACACATGGAGGGCAATGGATGCAGGATGATGGATAGAAGGAGGTGGAAAGATGATTACAATCTAGACAACAATGAATAAGGGACATCAGAATACTGGGATGATGGACGAGGGGATAATGGAATAGAGGGATGCTGGGTGGGGGACAACAGAGGAGAAGACCAATAGGATGATTTGTGTGTGTGTGTGTGTGTGTGTGTGTGTGGACAATAATGGGGGAGATGATGAATTTGGGATTTAATGAATGAAGCAATTAAATGTATGGAAGATGATAAATTTCGGGGAGAGGAGATGGGGATGGCCAATGAAGCAGTTACCAAGCACCTAGTGAGAGATATATTTTCGGGGTTCAAGGGTACAATGACAGAGACACAAGGAGAGCCCCAACAACTGAGAAAGCCTGAAGAATGGTCGCTGAGAAGGCAAATCAGCAGAAGGAGCCATCGGCCATACTTTTCACTTAGTTCAGTTTCAGAAGGGCCCAGAGACTCCCAAAGTCCCGAGCCAAGAGACCCGTAGCCCTAACTACCCTAAAAAGAACCAGGTTCCGCTCCCAATCCCCCAATCCCAGGAGTGGGGGATCCTTAGCCCCTCTCCCGGCTCCCTCATGCCTCCTCACCTTCCAGTAGCCAAGAAAGAGGGGTTGCCCCTTCTGATGAGGGGTCTCTCCAGGCCCGGTCGCCTTCCTTGCCTGCGAAGGGTCTAACCCCGACACCACGGGCAGAAGGGGTCTGGGAGAGCTCTCTGCTCTGGAATAGCGGGGGTGATCTCTGCTTGGGGGGAGGGGTCTCTGCGGTCCTTTCTCACGGCCTCCTCACGATCTGGGACTAGGCGGGAGGGGTTGGAGGAGAGTCGGGGGTGGAGAAGCTCTCCTCTTAGTTCCGGGGGTGGAGAGAAGCTGGGAAGGGGGGAGGAATCTATCTCTTAGTTCCAGGGGAGTTTTGCAGCCCCCAGACTCCCGGAGTTCCGGAGAGGAGTGGGGGTGGGTGGGATCACAAGGGCGAAATCTCCGGCTTTTGGCTCTGGGGAGTGTAGAGGCCCCAAGGGTGCGTCTCGGCGCTCTCGAAGGGGGGCGGGAATCTCTCCGTCCTCTGGAACTTGGCGCTTAGGAGATCGGGGTAGTTTCTCAGTCTTGGGGTTTGTTCCGCCCGTGAGTGCGGAGATCCCTGAATCTTTGGGGTGTCTCTTCCTCGGGAGCGAGGGGATTGCTAGGACCGCAGAGTGACTTCGCCCTGGGAGCGGAGGATCGCCCAGTCCTCTGAGGGCTCTCCACCCTAGGAGTTGGAGGGGGAGAACCTCTAGGTCCCTGGGTTTCTCTCCGCCCCTGGAGCGGGGAGATCGCTCTGTCCAAGGAGTCTCTTCCCTCGGAGAGTGCTTCGGTTCTGCTGCACGGAGTAGTGGTCAGCTATCTTTTGGCCCAGGCGTCTCGACTACGGGAGGGGGGGGAGGGGAAAGGGGCGGGGGAGTGGATCTCTTGGTGGGGAAGAGGTATCTCTTCGCTTTTGTTGGAAGGATCTCACAACCCCAGAATCCCTCTGCTCTGGGGCAGAAGAAGCTCCCTCTCTCGCTCGGTTCCGGGGCCCGGACGCCGCTCCAGTTGCCTTTTGCTCCGGGTACCGTCACACAAGGAAGTGCAGGGTGGGGGGCGGGGCAGCCGAGACCTCACCCAGGTGCTGGGAACCCCGGCGGCCCGCCCAGTTCCGCCCACAGCCTCCCAGGGCCGCCTCCGAGGCCGGCCGGGAGCCCGCCGCTCTCCCTGCCCTTCCCCTCCTCCCGTTCCTCAACTGAGGTCTCCCTCCTTCCCTTTCTCCCTCCTGGCCCATCCTTTTTCTCGGCCCCCCCAAACTGCAACCGCGCCGCCCCTATTGGCTGCGTTTCGTACTTTCTATCTCTTGCAGAAATGTTTGGGGAGGGCGGGGGGCGCGCGGGGTCGGAGGAGGTAGAGAATATCTAGCTTCTGAGATGAGTCCTTCTATCTCAGTTTCGAAAGTCTTTCACCCCTTCCCCGAATCTCTCCACCTTGGGGTCTCAGTCTCTCTGTGTGACTTTGTAACTCTATCCTTATCCATTCCCCTCCATGTTTTTGTCTCTCATTTTTCTAACAGTGTGTGTATGTGTTTCCTCATCTTTCTTTCCACCTTCTTTTTCCTATGGCTCTGTTCTGTCTTCAAATAATAGCATCATACAGCTGTGAAGAACCTTAGAGATCTTTCTCCCCGTGTCTTTCTTTGAATATGTTTGTATCCCATTTCTCTTCTGTCGGTCTCTTCTCCCTCCGTCCCCCCCCCCCGTTCCCCGTCCCCCATCTCTCTGTCACTCTTACTAATCATTCTCCCCTCCCTAGCAGTAGAGACTTAAGAGTGAACTAGTGGGGAAGGGATGCTTCTTGAGTCACAACCTACCTCCACTCTCATTACCCTTCTCTCTCTCTCTCTCTCTCTCTCTCTCTCTCTCTCTCTCTCTCTCT